>JAPYZC010008721.1:0-10906 GCA_030522665.1 Ichneumoninae sp. A BG-2022a
ACAGATATTCGAAACAACAAGGAAAATCTGGCAATCTGTCGTGAACATCATCAGTTTGTATTCAACAACTCAATGGTTAGCAGTTAATCAATCTTCTTGTCTATTCGTCGGTAATGGAATACTAAATTGAATACTGAAATGCCCGACGAAATATACCAGTCATACATGCAGAAATATGTCAATGAGTGATTACTGCATCTATCCTAAACTGCCGATCACATCAATTGCCGAACATCATTGGCTTCTACTCGGCAATTCAATGGTCACCAATAGTTCGATTTTCGTGTGGTTTTCGTGTGGTGTGGTGTTACTCGACGGCAATTGAATACTCAAAAAACCCGATGAAATGGACCAGTCAGAGATGTGAAAGTATGCCAATGACTGATTACTGCTTCTATCCGAAGCTGCCAATGACCGCACCCTCTTACGTGACAATAGTTACCTGGTATTGTATAGCTGAAACGGGAACATGCAGGACATATAAAGCCAGAGCTTTCCCAGCCATGTAAGATCGCTCGGGAAATTGACATCGACCCAACCAACAACGGAGGCAGCGGCAGCCCCCTATTGACGAGAGCCTTCTTTCTTTACACTTCTCGTATTCGTTTTCCCATTTCCCAGGTTTTATTTTTCGTCTCCTTTCCCTTGCTCCGGCGAACACCTCGACTACCCGACAATCCCCCCATTCCGTCTGTTCGTTTCAGCATCGCGCCAGCTTTCTTCGGCCCGGAATCGACCGCGATCCAACGGACGGAACGAGAAAACGAGCGCAGCTTCTGATGCTATTGGTCCTGTACTGCTGCTCTACAGGGTTCACATTCCGCTCTGATTCGAACCGATAATGGCTCGGCATTCCTTCGACGGATGTCTCTATATCCCCAAAAGCATCTCGACGGAATTCTCCTTCTTCCAGACTTTACTGCCCTCCAGACGATCTTCCTCCGAAGGCCGGGCGCAACAATGCCGGAAACATGAACGGTCCAGCAATAATCGTCCATCCATCCAAGTTGGGAAATTAATCGAGGATCCGAACACGAGTGGGCAGACCCGAGCCGGTGTCTCGGCAGAATTTAGCGCACTTGTTCTGCGTTACATTACTCGAGAGTTACATTAGTCAAGACTTTTTTTTTGCACGTGGAGCCGCAACAAATGTTCTCCGTTTGTAACGTAATTGTGAAAACTTACAACGGTTGGTCAGAACCTCATTTCCCGACCGTCATTACGACGAAAAAATGGTTCAATTACGGATTTAACAGCCGCACGGCTGCGCTGGTTCTTCAGTCTCTCGACGAGCATTGCCAGCTATAGCACGTTGCCCTAAATACCATGGCGCACAGTGTACGGCGAGGATGGGCAGCGATGCAAGGGAGGAAACTGTCCGACAATATCCCGTGGGCCAATATAGCCGAAGACATAGGTAGTCTGAGCTACCGTGGGGGGAGAGACTGTGTTAAGTAGCGGTGGTTTGGGTGAGGCATTGTCGTCAAGTGACCACGAGTTCCCCAAGGTGTTCTCGTGTATAGATAGGACGAAGTGCGGAAGGGTGTGGATGGAGAAGCATGAAAAGCTGCTCGTGTTACATGGAGGCGCGTTGTTTGGCTTTACCTCTGCGGGAAGGTTCCCGTCGTTTGAAGGGTCCCCACCGCGATATCGCGAGCAAGAATCGAGTGCCATCGAGCAGGCACCCCGGTTGCTTCGATGATACGACACGGAGTTGTGTGCCTAGGAGATCGAGGTCTCCTCTTGCAGTCACATCTAAGCCTATTTCCGGGCGAATAAGACGATAAAATAAATGAGTAGCTAACGCGATCGGGACTCGGGGACGCGCGCTGTGTAGGATAATTTTTTATGGGGTTTACCTATTGGTTGTTATATCGTAGTCTAGAGTGACGATACGGGTTCATGATTGATACCGTTTGATGTCTTCTCTGTACATACCTGTAACATACAAAATACAGATGCGTTTTAATTGGATGGTTCATTTTTAGATATTGGTACAAATATGGCGGGATCGTAGTAACACGCGTTTTGCGTTTCCGAGGCTATATAGGGGAGATGGGGGCAAAATGGACACCCAATGAAAAATAGGTATTGGGGGCAAAACGGGCACCGGCTCAACTTTTTTATAAACGACTTGTTTCTGACGTTCCTTACATATTAAAAGTGTCATGAACAAATGGTTCATGAAAAAAAAATTATATGTATCCGAGTAGAAATTTTCGAGCGTTACATCGGCCCTGATAGGGTCCTAATAAGGCCTGACAAGGACCTGATAAGGCCTTATCAGGACCCCATCAGGGCCCGATGTAACGCTCGAAAGTTTCTACTCGGGTATGTATATATGTGTATATATCGATCGAATCGGAATTACTACACAATTCGATCAGAATTTTTCTTCGAAAATTTGTTGAGCAAATTCATTTTTTAAATTTATTTTTGATCCAATTAATTTTCTGAACGATATTTTATGAAAGCTGTTTTTTAATTTCTGCCACGACCTTATTTTTTTTTGGTATAAAGAAGTTTCGTATTGTTACCGTGTTAAAAGCTTACGTGGTCTGTAAAACGTTTCCATCTACAACGATTGCCACTTTGTAAGCTTCAACGTCTAATAGCATCCGTTCAAAGTTGGACTTCCGTCGGTTTTCTACCACTCGGTGACTTCTTTCCGTGAGCGTCGTGAACTTCGTTACGCCACCATGTAGCTTACGACAACGCTTACTCGCGACTGAACTGGTTGCTCCTATCGTTTATTTACAATAGTAGAGGAAATACGGTGAAAAACTACATTAAAAGTACGAATACACTGTTGTCGATGAGGCAACGAATTATACCGAAGCTTCACGACAATTCGCCGTTCCTCGAACCACACTACTGACCAGAGTACGAAAGTTCAAGGAAAAGTTACTTTAAAGGAACATACATTATCGTGTAAACATAAAAGCGAAGGCTTGATAACTTCATTCCATACCCTTCATTAAAACTTGTCTTTCCACGATATATCATATATCGTCGAAATAAATCAGACAGATATAATAGTATTATTGTAAACCATTTTTTTTTGTTTAAATTCCCGTTTATTTATCCTCTTTCTTGTGTGATTATTCATCAAAAAAGATTAAATTAGAAATTAAAAAATCAATTAAGATGAAATCAGAATTTTCAAAATTTGCTGCCCCTCCTGTCCCCAATTTTTATTTTTAGTCAACACCCAGAAAAATAATTTGTTTAACCGCCACCGTTTATTCGGTTTAAGTAAAATATTTATTTGATTTAAATAAATATTTATTTTTATCAAATAAATATTTTACTTAAAACAAATAAACGGTGGCCGTCAAATAATTTATGTTTTTCTGGGTGAAGGTGCGCTGTTTCCTCCCATCTACCGTACATTTAAATCAATTTCTGTAATTTCCGGAATGCAACGCCTGTAATTTCAACAGCGATACTAAATTTGGCTTGTAACCTGACCAAAACATATTCCTTAAATTCTGCCGCATCCGATTTCACTTCCAAAAAGCTTAAAAAAAATGGATCCCGAGCACAGTGGCGCACCGACCAAGTCGACGAACCTGGCAAACGCATACGTCGCGGCGGACAGCAAAAATACTTGTCTGGAATTTGCCCTTGAGATTGCGGAACCTGCGATCGATGTCAACTGTTCTCGTCGGTCGCGGTGCTCTGACGACGTGAGAATGGCCGTGGTTGAGAGATTTTAATCTACCCAGGAAAATGGACGACCAAAGGATAGATAAAGAACAGTGCAGCACAGTCGGCGAACGGGAAGTGAAATATGCAGCGGTCCACGAGACACGCAAACGCATATATCTCACTCTCGTGTGTACTGTATGGACTCGAATATCTGCTCCACTATATACTCTTTGTCTCTGCCGGCCCGAGAGGCGGAGGTCACGCCCCGGCTGCAGTCTCTGATGCCGTACTATGCTCAGCCATCCTCTCGCTCTCGACGTGCACTCTGTACATACTCCAAGCAGTGCACTCGCGGGAGCTATACCGGCAACGTTTGTAAAAAAAAAAAAAAAAATGATTTGAACGGCGTAACGGGGAGAAAGAAATAAAAAAATGATGACGCGCAGGCGAGCGTATCACCGCATCCTATTTAACGTACGGTCGCTGATAAACCGACACTTTCATTGCGCAATGATCATGAATGTGCCTTCATCAATGCCGGTTATGTTCAGCTTGGTTGGACATCTCGCTTACTGTAATTAGAGTACATCGGTTTTTTTTTATCTTTGGTCGTTGAGAGATTTGCCGTGACGTTGGAACTTGACGTCGTTTGCTGACTGTTGGTCCGTTTCATCGGTCCCAAAATGCCAATTTTGTGGATCAAGGAAAAGTTGCAATCTGGATAGTATTCATAATGTAAAAATTCAGATCAACTGGGATTGTGGGATTTCGAAAAGTTTCATTTCAGAAAAATTTCAAAATTTCGAAACCCAGAAAATTTAAACGGTCGGATCAATTTTTACCAAATTTAATACGAAACATTGTACCGTGTTCGTCCACTCCCTTGCCAAATTTAAGCTCGATACCTCCATGTTTACTCAAATTAGACGGTTTTTGGTAATTTTAGAAAATAATCAAAATTCCATAAAATCTGATCCCTTCGGAGGTCTTTGATAAAAATACTATAATCGTGTGCAATTTTATGACGGTAGCTCAAAATTCACGAAAGTTAGAGCTACCACAGACTTTTTTCAAAAATTTCGAATTTCGTAAAATCCCGAAACGGGTCGCAATCTTCATGAAAATTATATCGAAGGAGGAGACATGACCACCCTACTAGTGTACAAAATTTGAACCCGCTATCCCAAGCCGTTTCCGAGTTGTAGCCGTTCTAAGCGATGCACGCTGTCACACACATACACACACACACACACGCACACATACATCCAGACGCCAGCTAAAAATCACATTTCTCGACGTTTTCGACCATTTTTACTACGCTGACATTAAAATCCCGAAATTTTTTTTTTCACGAAAACATAGCTTCCTCTATGAGGAAGCAAAAAATCGGTTAACCGGACGGAGACGTTTATACCATAAATTGTATACGGTATATAATGCCTCTCTATAAATAAATAGTGGGAAAGATCGTACTAAGGTACGTACGGCGTACAGAGAAAACCACTTTCGTCGTATAATGAAATGCCATCTAGAGAAGTCTGGGATCTGTGTGCGCACTTTCAGCTCGGGATCGTAAAAACTGTGGGGTACTTCGTCGACTCTTAAAACCATAAATATAGATGCTATATTACATAACCGATGGATCCCGGATCGAATAAGGTGTATAAAGTGTGGAGCTCGTGGAGAGAGCGGGAGACATTCGACGCGCTATCCGAGACAAGTGGAAAAGCGAGTAGTGCGCCGCTAAAAGTACGACTCGCGCAGCAAAGAACGTCTTCATCCATCATCGTTCGGTGAAGTCGACGACGAGAAATTTGATTGAGCGAGTTGGAGAGCTGGTTGGAAGTTAAAGCGAACGGGAAGATCGCTAGCCCTGGGCTATGGAAGTCGGATAACGGTAACAGGAACCGGCAGTGGAAGCGAAGTTGAGCCAACAGAAGAAAATTATAAGAGCAGCGCACGTTCGGAGAAATATCAACAGAAACAGCAGACCGGCAATTTAACACGAAAAGATAGAACTTCATCTTATAGGAAACAATCGTGTACAATTAAAATGCAGTTTTCAATTAAACGGAGTAGGACGTTAAATGGAGTGGTGCATATGGCCCGGTTAATATATCACTGATTTTCGTGCTAATCAGGGAGGAACATACACTGAGAAAAAAAAATGAGTTGGATTAACCAAAAGTCGCGGTGACATACGTTTAAAGCTGTTATTTGTTTCGTACAAGGAAAGCATCGTTTTGTTAAAGGATTATTTGCTTCAATTTATTAAAAATTTGTCGATTGAAAGAAACATTTTTGTTGTATCAACAAAATACACCTTTGAACGTATGTAAGCGCGCATTTGCTTAATCCAACCATTTCTTTTTCTCAGTGTAATTACCATTTGTACTCTACTTAAACATTTTTTTTAATTCTTTTTTTAGTACTCGGCATGGGCGACGCTGACGCGTGTTTTAATGGCTATATAAAAAAATTGTAAAAACATCTATTTATAAATGATGTTATTGATTTTCAATTCGTGCAAACTATTATTTGCTGTGGGAAAAATGCTTCAAGAAGCAAATTCCTACCGTAACGCAGTGACCCTTCCGGTTTCGGTGTCCGAAAATTGGCACGGTTTCGGGTTAAGCGGGGCGGACCATAATCACCATTTGTACTTTACTTATAAATTTTTAAAAATCGTTTGTTTAGTACTCGGCATCAAGACGCTGACGTGTCTCTTGATGGCTATATAAAAAAAAAATTATAAAATCATCTTTTTATAAATTAAGTTATTGATTTTCAAATCGTGCAAACTATTATTTGCCGTGGGGAAAAATGCTTCAAGAAGCAAATTTCTAGGTTTCGGTATCCGAAAATTGGCACGGTAATTTGCAGAAAATGTTCAAAGAGAAAGGCACGATTGTACATTTTTTGACTGGTGAAAATACGAGCCCACAAGCTTTTTTTTTCCTCGGACATTCGGAACACTGTGTAGAGTGGGTCGTTTAAACTGTTCGCGAGTCGTTGAGCGATTAACAAAATACGTGTTTGCACGGTAAAGAACCGCGTTGAACGGGTGGAAGGTAAAAATAATATCCAGTTAACGGACTTCCGGCATCGTGTCGTTGCCGCGGTCACATATTACATGCATGACGTGATTCCTAGCTGGCTGATGCGCTTCCCCAGACGCGAGCCAGCAAACACTCCGTGTATAATTGAAAGGTGAGGGAACTACGTATACACGCTCGGTGGGAATGCACGGAAACGGGATAGACGCGATGGTGGGCGAGTACACCCGTGAATCCACCGCGTCCTACCGCGGGTTGAAACTGGGTCGAGCGGGAAATCGTTAGTATCTACTCGACGGTCTTTAAAGTGCGCGCGTGCTGGCTCCGGCGGCAGGTACACCGGGGGAGCTAAGTAACATGGTACTTTTTGAGCCTTCCTCGCGCACAGTCACCGCGGATAAGAACGTGCACTTAAATTTTTTTTGCCCTTTAGTCATTTTTCTCAATCGCACTGTCATCGATCTATCGAATTAAACGTGCGCCGCCGGATTAGGAATACAACGCAAATAGACTGGAATGGAAATCAGCACGATCTTCAATTCGGGCGATTCAGAGTTTCCATCGAGACGCGCATATCTCTACGCCGAATAGGGAAAACAAATTTACATAGAATTTATCCAAAGTACCAAAGTAAAAAAGCTCAAATGGCAATGTTTGCTCAACGTTGACTAGTCGATACGCAGTAAAGAGACAAAAATTCGTCAGGTATATTACAGTCGTCCAAAGTCCGTTGCGCTAAGTGCATATAGCGTCGAAAAATGGAAAAATAACAGAGAACGTTAAAAGTGATTGCCTAAAAGCCGACGTTTTCTTTAGGCGTTTCTGCGTACCCCACGTCCTTTCTACGTCATGAATGCGTTATTTGATTTCATGTTTCGCTCTACCTCACGAGAAAACCTGTCATCCAAAGTGTAACAAAAAAATGATAGTACGGGTTTCCATTCTACCGTATATTTCAATCTCGCAAATTATTATGTCGACGTTTTTTTCCATGCTTTTTTATTTTCATTGTTTTTTGTGTTTTTTTCTGTTTTCATCCCGTCACTCTTCCTCATTTCAAGGCTCGATTGTTGTCGCGGTGGATGGCAAAGCCAACGGCGTTTCTCATTTCGTCACCGCGCGAAGAGTGAATCGATGCGGGACGCGGTCTGTACCCTACAAACCCACAAGGCTCATCCCGCTTGTTCGTCATCCTTGTCACGCCGCGTCGCTGTACAATGTTGTGCACTCCATAGAGTAAACTGTACATAGTAGTTTTAAGGCACAACCAATAATTGGTTATTGGAAAACTTCCATTCCTTTCCCTTCGATGTCTTCTGGCCGGCTCCGACCGTAGGGTGGCCAAGTGACCGGTAAGTTACCGACAACTGTGCCGCTTTGAGTTCGTTTCGCGTTGTCGGAAATCACGGCCGACATAGGTGAAGCAGGCAGTAGCAGAAACCCGAATGACTCCGGCTCCGAAGCGCGACGTCGTACGCCTCGGCAATATTGCACGCACTTGTGTATTATACGTGTGCGCACAGAATGTTCTCTCGTACATCGACTACCCATACTCCCCCGTTCAACGCTACAACGGATGATATACGCCGCATGAATACACAATTTAACCAGCACCTAGCGTTTCTCATTCGGCTCTGCGTATTCCACCTCCTTCTGCTGTTCTGCAACCATTGCAGTTCGGGACGCTACCGCTATCGGGCGCACGTATCGCCCGCTTCCCCCACTCTCCGCCATCCGTTCAGATTGAAACTCTACTGGTCGGCGCGTATTTTGAGCGACGGCAAACTTGATTAGCGCCGAACTCGGGGAAACCCTCGTGCTTGCGATTCCGACGCCGTGAGAGAACCTTGGTTCATGACTCCTGCTACCTCTGGCTTGCGATCCTACTGATTCTATCAGTGTTTGCCTGACGCTCTAACCATTTCCTGAGTACCACCATCGCTGCGATAATTCGCTGGTGGCATCTTATTGGTACCTATCAGTGCGATCCGGCTGAGTTTTCGACTGTATTCTGATCCGATGCGACCCTGTTGATCGTAAGATGTGGATATCGCTAGCGGAATTACATAGGGATCCTAAAATTTGGTGAACAAGTGGATCACCGATGATCCACTTGTTCACCAAATTTTAGTTAATATGAATTCACGATTAAAAAATGATCAAGCTTTTCGAGTGGTATCCCTTCTCCGCATCGTTATCTATAACAGAAGCTTCGCTCCTCCTAAAATATGGAAAAATATGGTAGGGAACGTACTGATTCTATACGTGTTTGCCTGATGCTCTAACCGTTTCCTGAGTACCACCATCGTTGCGATAATTCGTTAGTGGCATTTTATTGCTACCTATCAGTGCGGTCCGGCTGAGTTTTCGACTGTACTGCGATCCGATGCGACCCAGTTGATCGTAAGATCCTAAAATTTGGCGAACAAGTGGATCATCATATTGCCGGTTAATAAATGATCAAGCTGTTCGAGCGGAATCCCATTCTCCCTATCGTTATCGTTAACAGAAGCTCTACTCCTCCTAAAATTCAATGACAATTAAGATAAAATGGAAGGGAATTGTCACTCGTTGATAGATCGACCAACGACCGCGATTCTTAAGGCTCGGATTCGTTGGACACATTCACGCGGATTCTCGCAGTCGTCAGTGGAGCACTTAATGTCACCGCTGACCTAGCTATTCTACGAGAAAAGAAACCCACTTCGCGGGGTATCAGTTCGCACGCAGTCGTTCTCCTCTTCTCTTCTTTCCCTCCGGTCCTGCATTCGTAAAACTCATACGACTGATACGTGTCTTACGTTCTCGTAAAGCGCGTACTCCGCCGTCGTAAAGAATTCAGAAGGAACGGTATAAAAACGATCGTTATAACGTTCCGCCGTTGCGTTTACGCCGACCCGTTAGAGGGACGCGACGACATCGGCGACCGCATCGAGTCTCCGAAAGTTTTTGAAGCCAAGGGAGAGCGATGACGAGGATTCGACTTCTGGTAAAAGCTGCGCAAGGAAAATAGGACGAAGATTTCTGTTGTTGCTTCGGTGACGGGTAGAACGAAATGGGCGGTGCGGGGGTCGAAAAGGGAAGCTCTTGGGTCGAAAGTTCTTTTCCACATTGAGGAAACTTTTACTTAAGGTAGTCTGAAAGTTACAGTATATACGATGCCCTCTCGCTTTTGAGAAAGTAGTCGTAGCTACTGACTCTCTGAAGTTTATCCCTGCGCGTACCTGCTTGTATAGCGTACCGCCAAGAATCCGGAGTTTCCAGACTGTATCGCGTGTTTTGTGTTGCCCAATTAAATGGAGGCCATAATCATGCACCAAGTTTTTACGACAATCTACCTAGGCGAAGTTGGTTCTGTTCGACGAAGGTGTATAACGCCGAGTATAAAGATCTATACACGATCGCAAGTTTCTGTTTGAACGCTAGTTCGCGTAGTCTGACGCTTGGCGTCGAAACCTTGGAAAATTTGAGACTCTTTTCAAACTATGTGAGAAATCGTGTTTACACGGCTACTCTTTTGGAATTTTGAACCTGACTCTAAGCAAATTGAAGTTTCCGTTTGAGCATGGAGGAAGAGTGCGAGCAAATTCTACTGAGTGTATGAGGATTATATTCGACAATTCACTCGATGCAAGGTGATTTGTTGAGAGTGTAAATTTCAGAGTTAAAAAGATCGAATCCCTGAGCGCCAAGTCCGACTTGACCAGTCGATTTGTTAGTCGGGTAACGCGCGTTAATTACCCGCGACGTAACTCGACTATAATACGTGTCATATCACATTCTGGCTAAGTACGTTAGTGCTCTCGGGGAATGCGCAATCATCGTAAATGTGCCAGTACGTGCGTGGAGCCCGAAACCTTCGTCGACGGTGAGTTTACACGGCGCCGAAAACCCTAACTAGGCAGGGGTTATCTACGATCTCAATGTCCATACGCGGCTTTTCAGCTAAAAACAGCGTTTAAAAAATGTTCACCCACTTTGAGTTCCGTGAAAGCTCGGTTGCTGTCCTCTGTGCGCTATCTCGTCCGAGCCGTTTACAGCTGGGATTAAATCCCATTAGTCCAAACTTCGAACTTCGGTGAAAAATTTCATACACGTTACTACACTGAGAAAAAAATTCAGTTGATTCAACTAAATGCATTTTGTTGATTGGAGATTTTGTCAAATCAACAAATGTTAGTTTCGTTTAAAAAACTGTT
>JAPYZC010008724.1:0-11671 GCA_030522665.1 Ichneumoninae sp. A BG-2022a
TCCGACTTAAACATTTATTTCTGCATGCAACTTGTGTTCGCCTGTAAGTTCTCCCAGAGGCTCACTACCTCTGCACGTCTTCCCTTTACAAATCCACGGCAGTACGGCGAGGTCTCCGTCCCTGGGTAAGGGGCTAACGCCTTGACCCGAAAGAGAGACCACTCATTTATGGTTCTTTCCGAGCGAACTCAATATTCGCCGGTCTGGACGTAACAGCCTCCATCCGACTGTAATGCTCCATCAGAGTCAGTACCTCCAGTTGTTAGGCGTAGTTCTCGAATTTGCAAACCGCGACAGATTTTGGATTTGTAATCTTAAAAGAAAGATGTAATTTTTAAAATAAGTTGGGAGGAATGTAATGTATGTTTGTAATTTGCGCCTTTTATTAGAGGTCTCTACTCTCGCGCTACTCAAGCGCTACCTTTGTACCGTCGTTACGCCTGTTAAGTGTAAGGCTTCTTCTTCGTCCGGACCTCACGGCAGACGCACGTACCAATTGATTAATTATAATATATCGACATCTTTACCACATTAATTCACACATATAATTTCTACCCGGCCACGATACAACAGTTAATGAGTGACATTACCAAGCCCTTAATGATTGAGAATTTTCGTAAACGTCTTACGGGTTGGCGCGGTGCAGTGTAAGACAATGTAATTTAAGAACGCAATACACAGTAATTGTTACTCATCTTGGTAAGTCGAGGTCGCTTCCACAGTGGCTCTTTCTGTAATTCCTGGGGCTCGCAGACCAGCCTTCAAATGTAGAACTGTTTCTCGATGTCCAGGTCGATTGGCTGGCCAAGCACAATTTGGAGCTTCCGACACGGTAACCCAAGACGAACGTTTCCGACACTAGGCTCGACGAACTAGGCTCCAAGACGAACGTTTCCGAGACCGTCTGTTACGCTCGACGTCCCCAGGGAGAAAGAGGAGGAGACATGGCTCCTCGGGTCCGAGAGGACTCCCGAAAATATTACGAGTTTGCGAATTTTGATTTAACTTGCTTGGCGCAAGCGCGTCTATCATCGATATCGAGAGCTAGCGCCCTCGATCGATGCTTGATCCTTCTTTCGCGGGTGTTTCGAATTTCTATTTTACAACCGTCAGTGTCAGAAGCCTCTTGGAATCATTTTTCGATGATATCGAAACGGAGAGGGATGAAGCGGTGACAGGAGCAGAGGTGGGCCTCGCAATCGAATGCGTGGCAGCACTTTCCTTTGTGGAGGCGGAGACAGCGGCGGGAGAAGTGGAGGGTCCCGGAAACGAGCCTGCACATTCGTATTAGGTTTCTAGATAGGCAGTATTTTTTATTTTCAGGGTAATTCGAGGGTACTAATTTTGAAATTTTCTTTTGTTTTTTGCAAGGATTGTTGAGGACAACAGCCGGATCGTGAAGAGAAATAAGAGCTCCGAGGAGGAGAATTTTGGCGGAGACCGCAAGCGTCTGATGACTGCGGAGGTAGCGGAATCGAGGTCGCATGCGGAGGCAGCGGCGGGGGCGGCGCAGGAACTCGCTATGGACATGATGGCGGTCATAGTGGAGTGGTTCAAGGAAAGCATCGGAATGCAACGAATGCGCGAAGACGCCGTGATGAACATGGGGTTCAGTGACGAGCAGAACCGTGCCATTGTAAACGCAATGTTAGAGGCACCCATCGGCAGCCAACTGAATCAGCCGTATTATTGGAGGAATGCATTTGCAAATAGCGTGCTTTTTCCGATCGTGGGAGAGGGGTCGGAGTTGTGTGGGCAAGCCGGAATTCTCGCTGCGATGCCTAATCGGCTTCGATTAGTCTTCCCCCTAGCACTGCCTACCCACACTCAGCTAAGCTACCTAACTTCCAGTGCGTCCGTAGCCGACTTAGCTACACTGTATCCCATTTGCCGGAGCCACGGAGAAACACTACGGAAAACCCATGCCGGTACAGACGGCCATATTCTACTGATTCTCCGATCTTTTTTCACTTGAGTAAAGTACAGAAACACCAACCTTTCAGAAAAAAGCGCCTCTCGCTCAACGATCGATGGGCTATGTAGCTCACGACTAAGCCATGAGCTATGACTTGGATGGTCACCCATTCAAGCACTGAACGCGAACGATCTTGCTTGACTTGGGTGACCACCGGAGCAGTGTTGCCAGATCATCCGCGTGACGATCCCATCAAACTACTTTAAACAATCTGGCTCAGGAACTCTTGAACTTACCGGCGACATCAGCCGCAACCGAGCGATCTTTTAGTACTCACGGCTGGATCCACAACTCGAAGAGAAACAAGTTTACTGTGCGACGGGCTACTATGATCGCATACATATTCTATAACATGCGATTTTTCAAAGATGGTCAGCCAAAAAAACACCAAGGTTCAAGCCCAACTCTTAAGTCAGACGTCGGAAAAATTGGACATATCGCAACATTCAGAGCAATCCGCTGCCGAAATCGAGTATATATGTGAGGAGTACCTACTCGAAAAAAGCTGACCCTTTATAAATCTGACACAATTTATGACCAATAAAGGACAGTCATTGCTAAACTATATGATAGTTTGACCACATTTATAACGCTTTGTAAAAATGACCGTCATTGCACATGATAGATTCGGGAGTGACCAAAATGATGGTCAGTTAACGGTCATTTTGCTGCCTATTGCCGTCAACGAGAAATTATGGACATTGCACATCTGTAATTAAGAGCTCTATAAAGTTAGCCATACAACTTTAATTAAAAAATTTGCAATTAATACCATTCGATTGGTGGTTGTTTGGTGGTGATTGGTAGCCTAATTAAAACATTTGGTGGTCAATCGTTTAATTACAATAATTACTTCAAATCACAAGTTCTACTCATCTATATTGCTAAAATAAATAATCTCGCCGGCACACTAAAAATAGTCGGAGAGCCGTTAACAGACAGTAGCATAATGACAAAAATTATAATGGCTCTGCTCCCTACGTACCAGAATTTTGTAGAAGCGTGGGAGTCAAGAAGCCAAGCAGAACGCACGCTGACGAATCTCACCGCTCGACTCACCATGTCGGAGCTCCGGAGGAACGCCAGTGAGACCAACAGCGACGATGCTTTTCCCATGAAAGCAAACCAACGACGAGGTACGAAGGCTAAAAAACCCGGCGTTTGCTACCACTGTGGAAAAGCAGGACACTGGAAAAGGGACTGTAAAAAGAAAGAGAAGACAGCGAATCAGAGTTCGTCGAAGACAGCAAATCAGAGCATTCGTCGCAGCAATAATATCTGCGCAAGGATTGTGCGCAAGGATTGTGTGCTCAACTAAGGTTTCGACAGGTTGGTTTCCTGACTCCGGAGCGAGCCAGCATATGAGTCCGACGCGCAGTTGGTTCGTGAACTACACAGCACTTGTTGTGCTGATACAAGTACATGTTGGCAACGGAGAGATAATCTTAGCGAAAGGCAGAGGCGATATAAATATTTTATCGTACGATGGAGCAAAGTAGCAGGAGCATCACCTGTCCCCCGTCCTCCACGTGACGGATTTACGCTATAACCTCATGTCTATGTCTTCTGCTTTAGATAAAGGAATAAAATTCGAGTCCAGTAATCGCCAATGTTGGTTGAAAAGCGGAGAGGACACAGTCCCAGTGGGAGATCGCTACGAGGATCTCTACAAAATGCGGTTCCGTATCTGCAACGAGGAGACGCCTTCAAATCGACAAGAGCAACGAGCCAACGTCACGGAAAGCTACTCATTGCGAGTCTGGCACCAGCGCCTCGCCCACCAAAACATCACGCACGTTTGACGCGTGTTAAAGGGGTGGAACTTCGACACGGAAGCCGAAAAATATTGGAACTGTGATGGCTGCGCCCAAGGTAAAATGAGCCGGAAGCCTTTCCCGTGTAGCCAATCGAAAGCAAAGGCACCGAGGGAGCTGATACACACTGATCTCTGCGGGCCAATGGAAAGCCCATCCTTCGGAAATTCGAGGTATTTTCTGTTATTTAAAGTTTTCCATTTCTACAGATTTCCTTACGTAAATCATTAACTCGAAGTATATATGTATTTGTTATGGCCTGGTCATTTGATACTTGGCGAAATGTCAATGGCACGATACATTAATGTATTTTCTGAACAATAATCGTAAACAGATTAAAAACCGTAGGTTAGATATATACAATACATTGTATTATATTGCAGTTTTATCTGACGGTCCACGGGAGGTCAGTGAAGTTTTCGGAGAATACGAGACATTGATGGGCAACTTCAAAAGCATAGAACTGTATCAGCAGAAGAACTGAACATTAAAAAATCATCAGAATCCTCGAAGGATACCGAATCGCTGCTGCAGAATGCTGAAGAATTCCGAATTGCCGTCGAAACTCACTCCAATTATGAGGGTACGATATTTTATATAGACTCTTATGCCGAACGTTTAGAGCTTCTTCTTTAGTATGAAGATAATGTGAATCTTAATCCCGCCAGCCCGTCACGAGCCAGTCGGTAAGAAATCACTTTCCTAATTTTCTTCGAGATTCTTTTGATCGGTTAATCTTTCGACGAAAAGATTTTTTATATCCAGTGAATAGACACATGAAAATTTAATTTCGACCGAAATATGAACAGTCTCAGAGAAAAAAGGGGAAACAATTTATTACCGATCTCGGAATTTTACTTGCTCTCACGTACGTGTAGAAGTTTATTTGAATGATATTCAAATTTCAGAACCAGGTTGAGTTATCGACCTTCATTATTTGCCATGATGTTTTAATTTTTATACGAATAATTTTAACATTGTAGATATTGCAATTGTACTATTATTGCCTATGTGCCGAGTGATAGAATAATGCAGATTGTGCTGATTGATGTAAACTCACTAACTAGGAACTACTACATTGTCAGTAATAGGAGCATTAACCTCACGTTTCAGAACCAAAGTCAGGGGTGAAGATTGTAAGAATTGATAATCCAGATGTTCCGATTATCATAAAAGATCTGAATAACAAAAACGCTGCAGAAAGGTTGGAAACATATGGTAAGCTCAAACCTTTCTTTCCCTTCTGTTAGACAAATGGAAACGTCGGGATCAGCGTAAACATAAGGGCCATGCATACATATTAATGGCCTATAGCAGAAAGAGGTATAGGCTATGGTTGTACATAATCGTTACGCCTCACTACAATTCAGCCGTTGATATACTTTTTCAACCGTTTATATACACGTATATTTATTTTGTAAGCCTAGAACATCCTCCTTACCGTGAAATGTTCAGATGGTGTAACAAATAATTATATTTGATGAATTAAAGAATTCAGTTATTAATACCGTTTAATATTTTTCAGATTCTGAGTCAGACGACAGTGACGATAGTGACTCCAATGTTTCAGAGCTGGATGCATTAGACGATCGAGATCTAGATTTTGACGCCTCTGCGAACACCGTAGAGATAAATTTGATTGAAGATTTATGCCAAGATGATAGCGAAATTGTGCACTCAACTGCCAACTTAAGTACACTCAACGCGGATTTGGGCGCGAGTTCCGATATGTCTTTACCATCAATAGACGATGATAGTAACGAAGTACTCGACTATAGTTAGTACGATTACATTATTTCCAGAGTGAGCATTTCTTTCTGCATTTAACCATTTAAATATAGGGGCACTTTGGTCATTAAGTAATGAACGAATATAAGTAGATAGCGTTATATATATTTATAAGACATAGATTTTAAAACTCCGTAAATTACAAATTCGTTTACTTCCTGAACCAAAAATCCGAAGTGAAAACGATTTTCGAGGGATTATTGAAAAAACTCGATACACAACTGAACCGCTAAATAAAAATTCTCAGGACGGACAACGGTTTGGAGTTGGCCACTAAAGATATGCGAGCGATCATGCAACTACACGGCATCAAACATGAGACGATTGCCGACTATACGACGGAACAAAACGGTGCCGCCGAAAGAGAAAACAGGACCATCGTCGAAGCCGCACGCAGCATGATCTACTCGAAACAATTGGACATCAAACTATGGGGGGAAGCTGTAAACACAGCAACTTATGTACTCGAGCGAAGAAAAAGAATCCAACGACGAGGAAGAATCAACGAACGACGAGCAATCCGAAGAAAGTTCGGCCGACGGCTATATGACTGATGAAGGAGCACGAGAAGGGTCCGAGCAACGACGCGCCGCGGAAGAGCGCCACGACGAAACATATTAACATTTGATTTCTTTGTACAGTTTGTTTATACTTGATACGTATTTCTATGTATTATTACAATTTTACAATAATGTTCCAATACTATGTTTTATTATTTTACAGCTGATGATTGTACGGCTTGTAGAGAGATGCCGAAGCCAGTAGAATTAGAAGGGTTAGTCTCCTGGGCGACCAGCTATCTCAGCCCGTCGAACCGTTGATCGGAGGAGATCTAGATAAAATATAGCCTGCTTAGTTTAACAAATAAGTATTTTAGAAAATTAACATGTTTGGTATCGCCCATGCCCAGCATGCTACAATAGAACAATATCACATCACTCAACGTCTCACTTGAAGCGTGTCTATTGATAGTTCAGCACTAGTCTGCTTGCCATCCTTTTGAATTCTCCCAGAGAGCTTCCAAAGTCCAGACCTTCGGGGCCGTTTGCAAGGCTTGTAAGTCTGCGAATGATTGACCTTTCGCCAAATGCTAACCTCACTTGTGGAATAACAAAGTTCCGTACATTTCGAAGCGGTCTCACCGGGTCGTGCAACTGTATTCTCGCGGTTACCTCCGGGCAGTCTAACAGACCAGCCATCATTTTGTACAGCGTACACAAATCAACCATATTCCTGGTAGACTGCAAGCTAGGAACCCCCGGTTCATTTGCACCTGAGTAATCGTGAACCTCTCTCCTCATTGGTTGCCCCAGCTTGTAAGCCGCCAGTCTAAGAAACTTGTGTTGAACCCCTTCAAGCTTCCTGATATGGACTGCGAATCCCGGGTTCCAGATTTCCGACCCGTACAGCAGGATAGGCCTTACCAGGGTTAGGTAAAGTATCTTCATCGAGTTATCTTCTGAAGTCCAACGCCGATCCGCTCACAAAACCGAGCATTCGTAATGCCCTCCGTGTTATTTCCTCGATGTGGGGTATGAAACTCATCTTAGGGTCCATCTTCCATCAAAAGTATTGTTTCTTTTACAGTACTACTCGTTTAATTATTCTAATTTTAACTTTGTTTTTTCAGGGGTAGGAGTCCTCGTTGGAGCGACGTGCGTCCTATTTCGCTGTCGACGTGGGACGCGTTGGAGATCTCACGACATAGACCGATGTCCCTTAGTCGTAATGAGAGTATATAGATTAATTACCTTAAAACGACGCCATTCGAAAATTTCAGTTTGCGATTTCCTATAGTAAATTCTGGTGCAATTTTGTCGGTTTTAATTTCATGATGAAATTAAAACCATTTTTTACGAGAAAGGTGCAAATTAATTTGCACATGATTTTTCTATACTTAACTCAAAAATACAAATCAAATGAGTTGAAATTTTCATATCACTTTCTCATAACGTTCTTTATTTTTTTTTGTGAAAATTGTATTTTAATTGTAGCGTCCCCTATGAAGAAGTCGAAATGGAACAACGAAATGTGTCATAGAGGAAGTTATGTGCAAAACCGTAAAACATGAGACAGTACTTGTGCAAATCACTTTGGACGCTTTTTCCGAAATAAATAGCATACCGTGGCGCCCTGATTTGGATTAATTATAACGGGGGACGCCAACCGATAGCGTACTCTTCGCGAGTGGTCAGCAACCATAGAGTTCACGTTACAATACATATTAGTTATTGGGTATAAGTGGAACCTTCTTCCCTTAAGATAATGGAGTGTTACACCGACTGAGGGGTCATGGGGGCGAGGGAGATAACACAATTGGCGATCGTTATGGTGCACGAAACAACGACAGAAACGTGTGTCTCTTCACCTTAATAATGTATATACATGAATTAAATACTTACTTTCCACGTAACATTGTTGAACCTTCTAATGCCGCGTACGCGTAAGCTGCCAAATATTTCGCTTCTTTGGACTGCTTATTGAAGGCGGCGACATACCGTGCTGGGTTGTCCATTCCCAAATATACACCTAGATTTTATTATTATTATTATTATTATTATTATTATTATTATTATCATCATCATCATATAGAAGCACTTATATATACATATTATATCTATATTGATTAAGGCAGTATTGAAGTCTACAAATGTTAAAAATCATTTTTTTAAATTTAATTTTATTATTCTACAGACCTTCTTGATTACGTATTATACGTTTATGATACTCATAAAACTAGCCAAGTTATAAGCAGCTGCGAGCTGTCACCGAGAACGAATGGCACGTTCCCATTGTTCCGAAACAGTACAACGGTAAACTAGTTCTCGAATTATTTGCCACTACGCTTCTAAATACTTCGTTGTACAGTTTTGAACTGCTCGAATATAATTTCGTACTATGCTGAATTTAGTTTTATCTCAACCTCTAATCGGAGTTGACACGGAAATCCTAAAGCATCACAATGAGAAGTAGGAAAGGTACGAAAACCAATATTTCTTACGCGGGTTGGAATTCAATAACGAAAAAAAATATCTGAGGCAAGGAGTATACTAAGGAAACGAGGGAAAAATTAATAAGTACAACAGCAGCGAACTTGCGATAAACTCGTGATACGTATCCCCTCCATCCCGTCCAAGATGTTCAAGCTGGTGCAAGTGGCGTAACGTAGAGGCAGCTAGATCGTTCGAGGAAGTTAGTCATGATAGACCACCTTTCTGTGATGGAGTTTTGAAGGGCATAAAACTCGTTTATGAACAGTTTTCGTCGGAGGATTTGTTAAAGTGATGCTTCGGAGCGGAGACGCAAAACAATAATCTCTCCGAATCAATTAATCTCTCAATTCATTTATTTGGGCTGTTTCTTCTAAAGGCATTCACGTTGAAACATCAATGGACTATTTGTTAGCGCATCGCGCATCACGCATCACGCAACACGCATCGCGCATTGGAGTATGTACTGTAACGAATCACTTTTGGAGGCTTACAAATCCTGCTCCAAAAGCTTCGTTATGTAAGTTCTCTGCTCACTTTTATTTGTGTGAGGGCAGGTGCTGTAAATAAAAAGTCGAGTAATTGATTCTAATTATCAACAAAAAAAACTCACTTTTATTCAATACAATCTTAATTAAATCATCGTAATTCAACGAACATCATTTTTCGGTGAGTTTAACTTATCGGAAAATGAAACTAAAACAATTATAAAAAAAAGATTACCCAAAGACAGCAGTCACTCTCGTCCCCAAGAGCAGTCGCCGACGCTGCCTAAGGAAAAATAGTTAATAGACGACGGCAGTCTCTCACGTCTCCACAAGAAGTCGCCGGCGCTGTTATAGGGTAAAGGGGTAACCCAGACAGCACCTGTTATCGATGTCTCCAGGGAAGGTTGCCGATGCTGGCGTTCGGAGGAAATCTCGGTAGTGATCGGAGTCACTGTTCAGCCAAGTGTGATTTCCAATGCCTCCGGGCCGCCTTTTATACCGATCGGCCGTGTTACACACGGACCGAATTGATGTCCCCTTCCGTGCCACGTGACTTCAGTACGACGTCTCTTCCCTCGTCCC
Source organism: Ichneumoninae sp. A BG-2022a (assembly GCA_030522665.1). Taxonomy (NCBI): domain Eukaryota; kingdom Metazoa; phylum Arthropoda; class Insecta; order Hymenoptera; family Ichneumonidae; species Ichneumoninae sp. A BG-2022a. The sequence continues at coordinate 9,638 of JAPYZC010008724.1, forward strand.
GCGCGATCACGCATGGCTGACGCAATGCCTGCGTACCGGGCGCACGATCGCAAGCGCACGGTGGATCCCGGGATATCGCAGGCTGCTCGTTGCCGCCGGTACGAGAGTCGTACGTCTGTCTTGTCCGCGCTCTACCAATCGGCTGGACACGTGCTTCCCGTGGCGATCTCCAAAGCTTCCATTGCCTGGTTTGTTTTCAGGCGATTTCGAGATGACAGAGCAGCTTTTTGTGAACGTCACAATACCTACTATCGTCAATTCACCTTCCGTCACGCAAATTTAATAGATTCATACCGTTCATTGTTTAAAAAAATAAGAGTATCTGCCTCCGGATGGCTGAGCATGGTACCCCATGCTGTGCACTAAAAACACATTCGCCAATAGCGTTATATTCAGATAATTCGGAACAGAAACTTCGGAACCAATGTAAAAAACAGATATTTCGGAACCAATCTCTATACACACGGCAATGGATTTTCAAAAACTCGATGGACTCGCACTCTCTGACGGTGTTGTGCATTTGCAGAACACTGTGCGGCTAACACGCATATGCAAAATCAGTTACTAAATGCTCATCCTCTACTCCCGCATATCGATGAATTTCGAGACATGTTTTCAAGTGCAGAGTACGGCATAATCGCGATTTCGGAAACTTGGCTATATGAGCGAATATCCGATTTGATGGTGGATTTATCGAACCACAGCTTACTTCGCAACGACCGCATCGGCCGTCGAGGTGGGCGCGTTGCCTTACTTACCGCTAATTGTTACAGCTCGAAAATCATCTCCTACCCCCCCTCCCCTTCCCCGTCGGTAGCTGCCTCTGCAAAACTACTTCTAGGTGTTGTGTATTGCCCTCCGCCTGTCGGAGATATGACTAAATTTGAATGAGCTATTAATATGCTATTATATCAACGTCAACGGAATCGGGCGCAGCAACTGTTCCGTAATGCGACATTCTCTTATTTTTTCGCCAAGCCGACATCGTCGAACGACTCGCGAACACTATGGGGTGAGGTACGTCGACTATTATTCCGATGTTCTCCTTCGAACAGGTCACACCTTCGAATATTCTGCATTATCTGCAGTTAATGAAATCGTGAAAATAGCTTGATATAAAAACGGCTCGTGAAAAGTCCGCGGAACAAAATTTCGCAATAAATGATTAATTTTTTTTTACATAATTAAAGTGGTTGTTCAGATGTTCAAGAACCTGGAAAAAAACCCGTAACAAACCCTCATTTTATTTCATTTTATCGGGATTCTTTTTAATGTTCATGTTTCGTAAGAAATCCCTGCTTAGAAAATCCTATTAAAACCAATAAAAAAATGAATCGGTATGAATGAGTTTTTTGTCAGAGGGATTTCCAATTCATAACCATTCTTGTACTCAATAGGAATAAATAGGTAATACTACGTACATGGACGGATGAATCGACTGTCGACTGCTGCTCCGTATTCAGTATATTAATGGTATGGTAAATTCTTGAATTGGTATCGATGGGAATATTCAGCCATTTACGTCAATCGGATCTTACCGGCGCCAACGGGTATCAGTAGCAATATTTAATAGGAACCTACAGGACGAAACTGGTGAATTCTATTGCTCTGAATGGGAATTGCCTGCGCTACATTTAAATTGGAATCATACGGATATTTCCCCATAGAAGACAATCTCGTGCAATGAGAATTTACAGTAACCTATAGTAACCCATGAATCGGTATCAATGGGAATATTCAACCGTTCACGTCTATCGGATCTTATCGGCGCCAACCGGTATCAGTAGCAATATCTAATAGGAACCTACAGGAAGGAACTGGTCAATTCCATTGCTCTGAATGGGAATTGCCTGCGCTACATTTAAATCGGAATCATACGGATATTTTCCCATAGACGACAATCCCGTGCAATGGGAATTTACAGTAACCTATCATAGGGTGAGCGTGGCCGAGTGGTCTCGGTGCGCGCTTCACACGCAGTAGGCCCGGGTTCGATTCCCGGCAAGCACCAAGAATTTTCTGTGGTGTTTTTAT
>JAPYZC010008726.1:0-12107 GCA_030522665.1 Ichneumoninae sp. A BG-2022a
CATGCATTTTTTCAGATTTTTATACCATCGAGAAGTACTTGCAATATTCACTTTCTTTTCGATAACTTATGCGAAATGAGCGGGAAGCGACATAGCTACCTTAAATTGATACGGATAAATGAGGAAGAACGAGTATAAATAAATTATGATAAATGAGAAAGAACAAGTATAACTAACGGCGCTACGAGTTTTACTGATTGGCTGGTAATCGAACGGTGGGGGAAGATATCAATGACAAAAGTACCATCGTCACAAATTGGGCCGTGTACTTCAACCGTGTTTCATTTAGCACCGTAAGATTTACATGAAAGTAAACTATGTGTTTCGATGTATAAATAGAGGTCGTGAAGGAGACCGAGCCATTGACCGAGGGCCTTGAATCTGCACGACTGATCTCCATTTCGAGGTGCTATATATACTATATATATATGTATACGTTCAACGTTAAGATACTGATAAAAGCATTCAAACAAATAACTGTATTAACTGTATAAAGTATGGGATAACTAGCGACAGACTGATAAGTGATGAGACGATTTTCTGAATATCGGGCTGATTACAGCGAGTTATTTTTTTGCATCAACGATTGTCCGGAAGAAAAGACTGTAATTTTTTAGATGAACGGTTTACGAGAGAATCTCTGCGAAAGATTATTTAAGAGGTTGCGAAGTGACGGGTGTAAATGTATTTTCGTATAAAAAATATACTTGTAAATGTTACGTTTGCGATACTTCAATGCACCTATAATCTTTATAAAAAATGTGTTATTTTCACGAATGAAACAGGTAAGAAAAAAGAAAAAGAAAACGAATTTATTTTTACGCCAAGGGGACAATAAAATAGATAAGCGAGATCGGAGTAAGAAACAAGTAAAAATAGATAAGCGAGATCGGAGCTCGCGGTCTCATCGCGAACAGCCGTGACTACTTTGGCATCTGCGCTACACAATTGGAGGCGTCGAGATGCTGCTATCCTGATCAGACGTCGGTCACTCTACATAATCGAGGTGGTTCTGACAAATTGCAAGGTAAGTTATGCCAGTGATAGAGGGAACGAGTCTTTTTTTTTTTTTTTTTACAACTATCTGCTGCTGATCCGATACCACCGGCCATAGGAAATATGGGACGTTTGGGGATAAAAGTATCGCTATTCCTTCCCCGGGGCCTTCTTTGCTTCGGGTTTATATGGGGAACTTTTATAGCGAATATTGCAAAACTGAGTGGTTTTGCATATTTTCTTCCCGATGACAACGCTGACAAATTCAGGTGCCTATCATGTTTTACGGCAAGATTTCTTACCGTAAAACATGATAGGCACAAGATGACGTTGGTATATTTTTTACGCCGAACCTGAAGCGACCAGTTGTCTTGCATAAAAGCCAAGACATGACATTGACGTTAAAAAAAGATGAAAAAAAATATTTTCATATCGATTTCTCATAAAAGTTGAAAATTGAAATTTTCATATTGCTTTCGCATAATGTTCCTTTATTCGCGAAGCTTCCTCTTTGAGAAAGCCAAAAATACAGAAAACGCTTTCTCATAGAAGAGACCTCGTCAACAAATGAAAATTATGCGAAAGCGATATAAAAATATGAATTTTCAACTTTTATGAAGAAGCGATATGAACGTTTCAATTATTTTTTACGAAAAAGTGAAGAAATATTAAAAATAGTCTCAATACGATGAATTACGAACATTTCAGTTAGCAATTTTTTATCATAAATTTGCTTGACCGTTTAAATGGCGAAACCCAATTTTGATCCAATTGCGAAAAGGACTTGAGAAATCCTTCAAGTACAAGAAGTAATTGGTCCTTCAAGCCCTTGTAATACTTTGCCCTCGAAGAATTTTTTGGTACTTAGCCCAGCTCCGTTTTAGACTATAATCTAAAACAGAGCTGGGCTAAATTCAGATTTTAATTTACTTAAAATATTAAGTACTCTCAAATAATCTGTATTTTTGTTTTTTAACGAAAACATAGTTTCCTCTATGAGGAAGCAAAAACAACGCGCTAACTCACCGTGCAGCAGTGGAAGGCAAGTTGTAGAAAAGCCGGCGGCGGATCGGCGGCCGCACAGATCTCGGCTACGGCGAGGTAGTCGAGTCCGAAATTATCGGAACGTGGCAGAACATCGGGATCGGCTGGAACTCTGCCGATTAGCTCGCAGACGACGATCCCAAATGAAAACACGTCGGACCGATGATCGTACCACTGACCCTTGAGACACTCCGGCGACATCCAGTACGGGCTGCCGACCGTGCTCAGTCGGTAACCCGAGCTCGGATCGGGTATCTTAGCTGCCAGACCGAAATCACCGACGACCGCTGTAAGGTCGTCGCTCGTCTCGTCCCGCTTTATCAAAACATTTTTCGAGGTCAGGTCCCGGTGAAATATGCCGCGGCTGTGAAGGTAGGCCATTCCTCTCGCGACGTCTCTCGCCACGTTCATCCTTACGAGATGACTAAGCGGCGTGTGCCTCGCCATTATCAGCTGCTCCAAACTCCCGCCGTTTATGTATTCCGTCAGCGCGTGCAGCTGACCCTCGTGCACGCAAACTCCCATGAACCTGTTGAGCAACGAAGAAGACGAAAGCAATTAGCATCATTGTATAAACAGACTTTTTTATATCAATACGCAGACACTTGAAAAAAAGCTTCATTATTACAATAGATTTTATATTTTTATATTTTTATATTTTTATATTTTTATATTTTTATATTTTTATATTTTTATATTTTTATATTTTTATATTTTTATATTTCTATATTTTTATTGCCTGAGTTGGGCGCCCTGTAGAAAGCTTCAGGAGATAATTGCAAAAGGTATTTCTGGCGGGTTAGGAGAAAGATGGAAACTAGAATATCAAATAATAAATTGAAAATATTGGTGCTATTATTACTGCACTGTTTCCTTTTCTCGGCCATATCGGGAGCGCAAATAAATAAATGGATAAGCTTTCGTATTACTTTAGCGTAAATGTTAACTTTAATTTTTATTTTTTATTCAAGTCAAATACTTCTCGCTCTGATTCCAATCGCTTGTAATTGAACTCTGCCCGTTTATTATGAAATAAATAAATAAGTAAACAAATAAATATCGTATGTTATATTATTATTTTCGTTTTCATTTATTGACGGATTTACGGTATTTTATTTTGCTTGCTTATGAAGTCATTTTTCAATTTGCTTATTTTTGTATTTTTTGCTTGTGCATTCTATTTGCGACACTATTGTAAGTGGCACGGTCCTCTTAGGGGACTTAGGTCTCAGAGAATCAAATAAACATCTATTTATGTCTCTTTTGCATTCTCTTGTCTGGAAGCTTTCCCGGTAGTGACGCGAGTCAGTACATAATAATCGGTTAAATGGCTTGGTAAACAGGTGGTCAATTTTAACCGCGGGTCGAACGATATTGGTGACAATTTATCTACGGAACAAATAATAAATTCATAAATATAAGATATTATTTTTTTAACCAAAAAATATTATCATCGAGGTGTATTCCACCTGAAAATAATTTTTTTTTATATACGACTAGTTAGGCGATACCCACACGGGGTATAAATATATGTTGTATATTTTGAAAAATACATCTTTATTCTATCGAAACTACATCTGCATTGTGTGAAATATATTGTCTATGAAAAAATTGCATATTTCAAAATATATTTGATATGCGTCCATACATGCATTCTTATTTTCTTGTGCAGGCAAACTCCCATAAACCAGTTGAGCAATGAAGATTACGAAGGCAATTAGCATCGTTGTACAAACAGACTTTTTTTATCTTGATACGCAAATACTGAAAAAAATGGTGCATTGTTGCAATGTTTGTTCCGACTCTCCCTCCCTATCTTTTTTCCGGTAGCTTCCCCGGTAGTGACGCGAGTCAGCAAATAATAATCGGCTAAATGGCATGGTAAACAGGCTTTCAGTTTTAACAGCGACTACGAACGACACTTTACCGATGGTAATTTATCTATACAATAAATAATAAATTCATAAATATAAATATTAATTTTTTACATAAAAAAATTTAATCGCCGAGGAGTCTTCCACCCAAAAACAGTTTTCTTTTCGACTCGTTAGGCGACATCCACGCAGAACAGAGGTTATTGCTCGTATATTTTGAAAAATATATCTAATATTTAAAAAATATATATAATATTTTTAAAATATATAATATTTTTAAAATATATCTAACATTTTGTAAAATATATTTTCGACAAAAAATTGTATATTTCGAATATACGTTATATCCGTCGATCGCATGCATTCTTCTTTATTTTCGCAACAAACGGCTATGCTCTCAGAAAATGAGTGCGGAGTCAGCTAGACGAACGTCGAACGGGGACCGTTTCAAGGAATCGTAAAACCGTATAGAAGCCCCGCCTGCGCTCGGCGGAGGCCGTAATTCGCGGTGGTCGTGTACCTTCCCGACTATCAGGTGTAGCTTTGCATATATACATATATATATTGCATACACTGTACACATTCGGCGATACTATACTTATATATACGCGGAGAACAACGCGCGCATAGTTATCAACTCCGGTAATCTACTTCCGTATTAAGTCTCGCGACCTTGAGGCGCTCACCGAGTATGGTCAAGAATCGAAGGTCTCTGACCCACTTGCCGAGCCACGGGCGAGCGGCTGCTCCGTACGCGAGTCGAGCGCGAAAACCGCCAAGGAGCGGCCAAAGTCGCTCCGATATAAATTGCGCAACCACCGAGAAAGATAAACAAGCAATAAAATTATGACAAACAAAATAAGCAAAGATAAACGGACGTGCCAAATTGCGAAAATCTATCGTTCTTGTTTGAATCATAGACATAATTATTTGCTCGTTTTTTCTTTTATTTATTTATTATTTTTATTTTTATGCGAAGCAAAATCTTAACTCTCGGTATCGAGGCTGTGTCGAATACACACAAGGTAGAGAGCCGATTCGAGCAAACGGGTCCGAAAGGTCGACCGGTCTCGATTGGGCCCCGATACCGCGAAGCGGATAACAGAAATCGAAACTGCCGCGACGTTTATCTCGAAAGGAATTTACGGTGCTTCCACGGAACGGCGACAAACAGCAGTCGAACGATCGTAAATCCCGATAAACGGTGACGCGCCGGTGGAGGTGCTTGATCGATTCAGACTGCGCGCTACCGTGAAGTCGTTGCGGAATAAAAAATTATAGTAAAATTGAAATTTCACGGCCTAGATCACCCGAGAATCGATTCCCAGGTTCTAATTATTCCAAGTATCCCTAAATAAATAAAAATAAAAATAAATTAACGAACGAAACATTAATATTTAATATTGTTGTTGTTTTTTCTGCGGTGCAATACGAGTGCTCAGTCGTACTGGACCATTTAATTATAATATTATATTAATATTTATATTAATAAATATTAATCCTAATAATTACAACATGGTGTCCAGTAAAAAGTCCGTACGAAATTCAAGGACTTTCCAGGACGTTACTAGGTTGCGTTGGGTCATTTACAAAAAAATTAAAATATGCACATCGCGCGCGACGTACGACATAATATGTGGTTCGATAATTGATATCTCAGAGAAACTGAGATACTCATTTTTTTAGGATGGTCGCCAGTAATATACATTTTGAAACAAGCTCAAATTTGCGGGAAAATAAAAAATTCAAGGACATTAGGAGCAATTCAAGGACATTCCAGGACTACAAGGACTTCAAGGACCGCTGGACACCATGTAACAAGTACCCCTAAATAAATAAAAATAAAAATGAATGAATGAACAAAACATTAATATTTAATGTTTAATATTGTTGTTGTTGTTTCTGTGGTGCGATACGAGTATTCTGTTCTGCTGGACCATTTAATTATATTAGTATATTAATATATAATATTAATATTAATATTTTTGGGGGGGGGAGGGGGGCATAGCTCCGAAACATAATATTCCCCGATACGGAAGCGAAGATACTGATGAAGAAACTTGTGATGAGAATCTTCCCAATCGCTCTTCGATGCCGCCGATGCGACGAATTTCATATCGAATAAACCTAACGTCGATTGGAAATCCGACTAGCGCGCGGGCGCACGTGTTGAAGAGATCTTGTTGCGAAAGTCGGCGAAACTTGGACTTTCCACAGATTTTTGCGAATTAAATTTTGTTTTTTTTTTGTTCCCCTCCTCGACGTGCGGATGAGTCGAACGGGCGGCAACGAGCATGGCGAAGATTGCACGTCTGTCGGGCGATGATGACACGCTACCGGGATCGATCGGCGAAACCGGTAATCACCGGACAACCGAGATGAGAGTTCGTCACACCGGCCGTGCGGCAGCGCATTCGCCGACACGACGGACAAAAATTGAGGGCTGTGCAAAAAAAAAAAAAAAAAAAAACTCATCGCGGTGAACTGGGACAAGCCCGCGATGTGCATGTCGACGTATCTACTTCTGAGCGGAAAAAGAAAGGGGAATGAGAGAAAACTATCGCTTATGGAGCAAGAACAAAATAATCGTATGTTACGAGCGTCCACAACAGTTTCATACCGATAACGAGCCGAGGAAGTCGGTCACGACATATCGGCGATTCGAGAACCGAGCGCACGTATCGAGCCCGTTCGCCATCTTCGATAAACGACCGGGTTTTTCACGGCCGACTCGCATACCTTTTGCGAAAGGGCCCTATTGCGACTACATTTTGAGAACGTTAGATTACTAAAAATTAAAAATAGCTAATTAAAAGTGGCTGAAGGCCAATTTGCAATGTGCGTCGAGAGAAATAATTTTGTTAGGTACGCGCAGAAAAAAGAATTTATTCGACGTCCACCGTTTATTTCGTTCAAGTAAAATATTTATTTGTATTAAATAAATGTTTATTTAAATTAAGTAAATAGTAACTTAAATGAAATAAATATTTATTTAGATCAAACAAATATTTTACTTAAACCAAATAAACGGTGGCTGTCAACTAAATTTTTTTTCTGGGTGTACGCTGAAAAAAAAATTTGCTTGCGGACTGAAAAAGAAAAAAGATTGTTATTTTAATTCTACTTTCAATTCTTAAAATTCTATACGATATTGAAACAACAACGGCAAAACTACCAAGTTGGCATATTATCGTTTCAATCCCGTATGCTATTGGAAGAATTGAAAGTCGAGTTGAAATAACAATTTTTTTCTTTCGCAGCCCGCAAGCCAATTTTACTTGAGTAATTTATATATTTTTCAGTGTAAAAAATATTGTCACATACGATTATTGTCAATAAACTCATTACTACTACTACGAAGTAACTGAAATTAATGTTTTATTCCGTTATACCAGAAAATAGTTATTCAACCCAAGCTAGTCGGTAACAAAGACTATAATTAATTTTCTTCAACGGCTGTTAATCGTTTCCCGTTCGATGTCGCGTCGGCGACTCGGTCCTTCGTCGTTGCTGCATCCTCGAGGAGCGATCGGGTTCATCGAACTCGTGTTAACATCGCGAGACTGTTTTAAATCACTTCGTCCACCGTCCTCCAAATCCGCGGTAGTTGAGAGCGGGTCAAAATGGCACAGCGGGGCAAAACGGGATAATGACATAAAACGCAATTTTCCAATAACTTCTGGATGGTGGCCCTTGGGGCAAAACGGGATAACGAGATAAAACGCAATTTTCCAATAACTTCTGGATGGTGGCCCGTGGGGCAAAACGGGATAATGAGATAAAACGCAATTTTCCAGTAACTTTTGGATGGTGGCCCGTGGGTCAAAACGGGATTGAAAACCCGGATGAATCCGTTTTTGAAAATTGAGTTTTGCCCTCACTGTCCCGTTTTGCCCCACTGTCCCATTCAGCCCCGCTCTCCCCTACGGGATTCGATTAAAGCACCTTTTTATTCGCTCCTCTTTGAGAGCGATATATTTTTCAATTATACCATCGGCGAATGGAGAGTTCCAAAAAACAATGTCCGTGGGACGGGGTAATCGAACGGACGAGAGGGTGAAACGGGAGCCAAAAGTGTAACTCGATGCGAGGTTGTTCGGGTGCAGGTCCGATGTTCGCCAACCCTTCGTCGAAATTCGGATCACGGAAGAGGCCAATGGAATTCGACGGGGCTCGATGGGTAGGGAAACAAGAGAGCCGACAGATGAAAAGTCTTTTCGCGAGCGCCGTATTGAACGGGCGGATAGTCTGCACTGAGAGAAAAGACGGGAATGTAGCGAACATAGATGAGCGCTTGAGCTAACCGAATATGATTGGCTCAATGACGATTTAGATGGCTCAACCACCGAGACGTTGCGTTAGCGACATAAGCTTGACTCAACCTCTCGGTGAGGTTAAATACGGCGAAACTGATGGTGAACTTGAACCAATCGACCTCGTCGAGGTTGAGTCAACCTCAATTTGAATCAATCAACTTCGCTGAGGTTGGCTCAGTCTCGATGACATTTGTTCATTCAAGTTCACCATGAGTTTCGCCGTATTTAAACTCACCAAGAGGTCGAGCCAACCTTATATTGTTAACTCACCCTCTCCGTGGTTAAGGAGGGAGTCTCGCTGCGCGATGACTTCGCATAAGTTCGACAACAATAAGAGAAAATTGCAAGTACTTCTTGATGGTTTAAAAATCTGAAAAAAATCATGTATACTAAAGGTTCTGAGAAGATTCATTTAGCATAATAATAATTGCAAAATGTTATTAACAAATTCATCAAAAAATTAATTGGTTAACAAATCACCCGGCAACAAAACTTTTTTCTTTTTATGAAAATGATTCGTTTATTTTTCTGAATACGTATGAATTTTTTCAGATTTTTAAGTAATCGTTGATTTTTAATTTTTTTTATAGAACAAAGATCAACGGTTAATTAAAAATCTGAAAAAATGCATACATATTCAGAAAAATAAACGAATCATTTTCATTAAAAAAAGTTTTGTTGCCGGGTAATTTGTTAACCAATTAATTCTTTGATGAATTTGTTAGTAACATTTTGCAATTATTATTATGCAAAATTAATCTTCTCAGTACCTTTTAGTATACATGATTTTTTCAGATTTTTACACCATCAAGAAGTACTTGCAATTTTCTCTTATTGTTGTCGAACTTATGCGAAGTCATCGCGCAGCGAGATTCCCTCCTTAAGTCACCTAAATCGTGATTGAGCCAACCATATGTGTTTGGGTCAACCTCTCATGTGTGTTCGCTCCATCGCCCATTTTTCTCTCAGTCTGATTCGCCAAAGTGGCCAAGTCAGCGAGACCCGCGCCGAGTCCCGGCCACGACGATTTCTATCGATCCGGGTGAAACCCAAGCAGTGCGACTCGAGTGGGCTGCAAAGCTCGAGGATCCTCTCCGTTTCACTTCTGTGTGCAAATGTGTGAAACGCGACCGAGTCCGCGGAAACGGCGAACGAGAGAGAAAGTCCAAAGAATCTAAAAAAAAAAAACTAATTTAGTTCTCGATATACAACGACATGCGCGAGACGATGAGAGGAAACGGTATCAGCAATGAAATCTCCGGGACAGCGATAAGCAGATCGGAATCTGGGCCAAGTGTTGGTCGTCGCTGACTTCCTTCCCGCCGTGTACAGTCGAGTCTCGCATCAGTTGAAACAATTATCCGTCGCGGCATCGACAGATGTGAAACTCTCCGGCCGTCTGCTCGGTCGGTCAAGAAGACTGCAAGACATTTTTTCGATTTTTTTGTTTGAGTTTCTCGCGTGAAGCGACGTTGATGTTCGTTTCATTCGAGCATCCGCTTTCGACCGGAAGCAACGCCCTTAAAAAAAGGTGCAAAGTAATTTGCTCATGGCTACCTCGTTTATTACAATTTTGCGCATGGCTTTCTCTATGAGAAAGTTCGCTGATCGATTTTTGACTTTCTCGTTAGTGGAACCTATACGCAAAATTGTAACAAATAAGGAAGTCATGTGCAAATTACTTTGCACCTTTTTTTTGTAGCGTAAAAAAATGTCTATTTAAATTTCTACGTACCTAAATTTCTTAAAAAAAAAAGGTGCAAAGTAATTTGCACATGGTTACCTCATTTATTACAATTTTACGCATGGCTTTCTCTATGAGAAAGTTCGCTGATTGATTTTTGGCTCCTCATAGCGGATAATAGGTTCCTCATAGAGGAACCTATGCGCAGAATTGTAATAAATAAGGACGTCATGTACAAATTACTTTGCACCTTTTTTCGTAGCGTACAAAAATGTCTATTTAAATTTCGACGTACCTAAACTTCTTCTAAAAAAAAAATATGAAAAGTAATTTGCACATGACTACCTCGTTTATTAGAATTTTGCGCATGGCTTCATCGAGGAGAAAGTTCGCTGATTGATTTTTGGCTCCCTCGTAGCCAAACCTACGTGGAACCTATGTGGAAAATTTTAATACATCAGGAAGTAATGTACAAAAATGTCTACACCTCATAAAATTGAAACGGTCAAACGTTACCGCAAGATTTATTGTAGAAAATTGCATAATTCGCCGGTTTGAAACTATTTTAAACTATTGTTCACCGCTGATTAGAAATCGCCAACTCGTTTTAGTCTCGGCGTGATATTTGATTCGACATTAGGGTCAGGTGTAAAAAAAAATCCGAAAAGTTCAAAAGTTTCAAAATGTTATAAAATCTAAACGGTTAGATCCATTTTCGCTGAATTGAATACCAAACATTGCACAGTATTAGTTCATTCGCGTGTCAAATTTCAAGTCGACACCTCCGTGTATACTCGAAATATACCGTTTTTAGTAGTTTTGTAGAAAAACTCAAAATCGCATAAAATCTAACTGCCAGAATAGATTTCCATCAAATTCAATGCCAAAGATTTTTATAAAAAAGGCATTTCTCGACGTTTCAGACTATTTGACATTAAAATCCCAACTTTCGTAATTTATTTATAAAAACAAGTTTCCTCTACGAGCAAGCAAAATAAAAATTAGTTTTCAGATACTGTTAAGAAGATCCCTTCGACCCATGCCGAATGCGGCGATACGGCGAGCAGGCGATGCATTTTTACATCCACCTACTCTTCCAGAATGGAGGCTGTATCGTTTCGCTACACGGCTTTGAATGAATTTTCCGTAGATACAAAACTCCTCGAGACATTTTCCGCGCGAGCCAGTAGGACCGCCAGTTCATGTACTCGTTTAATTATTCGTTATTCGCGCCCGCTCCAGTCGCAATTACGGTTGATCGTGCTCGGTCGGCTCGCAAGTGTTGCGAAAGTTCTCATAGCCCGAAAGGAGTCGGGCGCGATTATAGCCGCTTGCCTGATTGCGCGCCTCGGCGCACCCGTTGCTCTGCCGTCGGCTTTTAACGCATACACAGCGGTTACCACGGCACATTCAAGTAAATAGTAGAACAGCGTGCCGCAGTCAAGATCGGTAGATCGAGCGTAAACTCACCTAAGTATATTGGGATGACTCAGTTTGTTCATTAGCTGAACCTCCTTGAGCATGTTTGGCCTGTTTGCAGGAAGCTGATTCATCTTCAGGACCATCACTTGACTCGTTACTTTGTGAGTGACCTGGAAAGATAAGATTTAAAAAAACGTGATTTTTGTGTCTTCTATATAATGGTTGTTTTTATTTTGTTGTATTAAAAATTACACGATTAACGGGATATCTAAGAAGGGGCACAACATTAATTATCAACTAGTAGATAGTTACGCGATGACCAGAACTACAAACATACAGCGTAGTCATCGAGCGAGATATACATTACTTTCGACTCCTCATACGGTAAACTGTAACGATGGAAAAGACGGTAGATAGCGATCTCGACACGTGCACGACGATCGCAGATAAGAAATGAATACGCGAGAGCGAAGCTTGGGAACCTTTTTTGTCGATCGTCGATTTCGTATCTAGAAAAACGCGCGAACGAAGAACCCTCTTTCTCGCACGAGACATCATCGATTCTAAATTTTTTGTCACTCGTTCGTGAATCGCGGCACTTTACATGGCAGTCTTGCGAACCGAAAGTGGCCTATCGCATGCCAGTTGTGAACCTGTGGTGAGATGACAGTGGCGCATGCGCAGTTCGCATTCCGTTCACTTTCGTCCCTTGGGATTTTGAGTCGCGCATGCGCAGTTCGCATTTCGTTCACTTTCGTCCCTTGGGAGTTT
>JAPYZC010008730.1:0-16386 GCA_030522665.1 Ichneumoninae sp. A BG-2022a
TTTTTCAACTCGCAATTTATCAAAGATTTAAGAGGGAAAAAATAAGAATAAACAATAAATTGCAGAAAAAAGTGACAAAATAATAATAACAACAACAACAATTACTTAATATCATTTTTAAGTAAAAATAATAATACACTCGATATTTTAGTATGAAGTAAATTTTTTTTAATTTCAAACTAGGGTAAATGGGAGTACTCTTTATTGAGTTTTTTTCGGTCCCCTCAATTTGTTAAACAGGTCGTAACGCAATGGAAATGTGAAATGAACTCGGACCGTATGGTTCTGAATTTATTTTTCCTCTGCCCTTATTTAACACCCCGAAGTATTTCTAAAAAAAAAAAAAAAAAAAAACACCGTAAAAATCAAGGTTCTTGTCCCGTGATGTCACGTATCGGAGTCCCAGGATCAACTGGGTTATCCAATGTGGCAATTTTATTTCTTCCTCGGAAAAAAAAATGCTCGCTCTGTGACTTCTTTTTTTTCGTTCTCCGGCCGATAGACAACTTTTTTTCCAGTTCGTTCTTTGCAATCCCGTCGCCAGCTACGAACAAAAAAGCGATCTTTCGCCTCCTCGCTCCGTACATCAGTGATATATATATATATATATATACACACACACACACACACACACATATATATATATAAGCGTATTACGAATTCATCGTTATTTTTACTGGGGGATACAAGATCGTAACCTTAATGGGACTAGTTTCTGTCCCCGATCTCGTCATTTTCTTCTCGATCCCGTGTCGTGAGGTATTCGTCTGTGGTTCACGAGACGTTCCTGTAGCAGAGAATACTATAACACCGGCGCGGCGTACGGCGGTCCGGTTTGACCTGTTGTGCGTTGTCTGGCTGTTGTGCGCGCTCGCCTGGCGCGTCGTTCTCGGTGCGATTGTTTTTTGTTTCCCGGCCAGCGGAAGACCAACCGGCGGAGACTCGACGCGGCTGCGGCTCGGTGTGAGTAAGGTCAGGAATTCGATGTTATCAATGTGCAGTCGTAAACAAACGACGAATCATTCTCTTTCTCTGCGTTCCATGTCGTACTTCATTCAACGCACTTTTATCCCTCTGTCGATAACCGCACGCTTTTTCGTCATCGGAGATCAGTGGGAAGACGTGGAAACAGCAAAGTCCTTCGAGAATCGCAAGTACGCTCCCATATCGTCCACGGAAATTTTTTTTTAAACGTTCATTTTTATAAAAAAAAAAAAAAAAAAAAAAAAAAATGTGAGGTTGTTTGTGTTTGAGGAAATTCATCGATGGCGGTGTAATGAAAGTGTTCTTAAAAATTGTAAATACTCTCCACGTTATCTGCCGATTAAATTAATACTAGCAAAGGGGTTGGATGATAGAGGGAACTGGTTCTTACATAATTAACGCTTCGTCGAATATTCATCGATTGCTAATTGGTTTGCGAAAATATTGATGTATTTTTTTCGTAGCTTCCGGACTACATCGGGGCGTGGGCGTTGTTATAATTCAGCCTGATCGGACTTGGTCCCGGTACTTCCACAAAATCTCATCAGGAGTAATGATTTAAAAAAAATTCCTCCCATCAAACAATGCTCGATAAGTAGAACAGCGACAACGCGGCGACGTATCAACATCGACTACGTGACAACTAATAATATTGGTGAACTATCATAATTCTCGACAGGGAAAAAGAAAAAAAGAAAAACTTTGTTCACCAGGGGGCAGAGTTGAATGCAGCAGTCGCATCGCGGATCCGTAAGGGTGGTCGGACTTTTAAGTTGCGTCGGCGTACGAGGACTCCTTTATAGCTTTCAATCGATCCGCACTCTCCCGTACAGCCGGTTACGTACGTATGGTACGTCGAGCAGTAGGTGCAACCCCTCGCGAACTACACTACAATTTTTTCTCTCTTTTTTTGGGAGTAAAACGATCAAAGTTTATCAAAAAACAAACAAAACATTTTTTTTATGTTTTCAAGTTCAAACGAGTAATTATATCCAGCGGTCCTATGAACGGTCATTTCAGCACAATTACCATTCGCAAACTTCGCCTTCGACCATACGTTTCAAACTTCCCAATATAATGGCGAATAATTCTGAACTAATTGGACACTTTTTTGTCCGGGTCTGTTACAAATGTGTATTCTCTTACACTCCCCCAAAGTAAGCTTGCGCTCCCAAGTTTCGACAATTTTTCTTCGTTGTTGGATGCTCGCTGTTTTTTTTTAATACTATTGTTTCGTAAATCATGCGCCTTCCTTCGAAAGAGTTCTTGTACTGGGTAAATAAAAAAGAAAAAACAAACTTTGTACCGTTACTTTTTAACCCCAAATAAATACACGCCAGGTAGATACTTAAAAAAAAATTATAATTTAATAACCATTGAACTTGTGTCGTTCATTCTAAGAAATAATAAAAGTACAATAAACTCTCGATATATTAAAAAAAAATGGATGAAAAAAACTTAGCTGTAGCAAGGTCGTTCAAGCTGAACTTAATAAATTCGTCACTCGCGGATATACGATATCTGCGGTAAAAAATATTTATATGACTTATAAGGTATACTTAGAGGGGTCGAAGACCGTTGTCCGTTCCAACGATCGAATTTTGTCCTCCCGAGACTTTCTACCGTTCCGAAAAAAAAAAAAAACAGAAATTCGAGAAAAAAAGCTTTATATCTGATGCACGTGATGATGTTCATTCCACAGAGCTGCGTTCGATTTGGGTTCGGATTGTCAAGCGTTTGAAAGTTAGAAGAGCAGAGAGTAGTTAGTGTGTGATGAGGACGAGAAGGATATAGAAAAGAAGAAGAAAAGGAGTGGGTCGAAGAGAGAGGTGCGAGAAATATCGACGAGTGATGGAAATTATACGGATAAGGAGGAGGCGAAGGAGCAAGGCTCGCGGGGATGGCTATAAACTTCTCGGCCTCGTTCGCGGCTTGTCTCGCGGCCGGTCTCGGGGTTTCTCGGTAAATCATGTACCGCATCTGACAGAGATGCCCTCTTCCCCTCGCAGCTATCGCATAATGGTAGTTTAATTATGTGCCAAATACCGTTTCACCTCAAATATCATAAAAATGGGCGACAAAAAATGTTTGTGCATTTCGAAATAATTCTATTTGCAGCCATTTCTCTTTGATTTTTTCTCTTGTTAATTTAATCATTTCTTTTTTTTTTCTTGTAAATTTGACAACTCTATTCTTTCAAATTGTACAATTTTTTTTGCGAATGTAGCTTGAAGATTAATTAAGAATACGGCTCGCTGATAAAAGAGTAAATTCTAAAGTTAACAACAAAAAATTGTGAATTTCCGTAGACAAGAGTTTATTGAACGAAAAAATTATTTTTTTCCTACGCGCGGCACGTGTATTTACACTCAAAGAAAATAGATACACGAGAAAAGAATAATACCCGAGAAAAGAATAAATACCCATGGATATTGATCCATGTTTCAAATATGCTTTTGTTCGGATAATATTGAATAAGCAGCGAAGTTAAATCCCTCAAAGCCGTATCGGAAGCGTCCACCGTAAATGCTCTCGCGCTCCCGCCTGTTTGCGTATCCGCGTTATAAGGCTTCATGCGCATGCGCGCTCGATTTTCCGTGTTAATGCGTGCTGCGTGCCGGGTGCGTCTGTCCACCACGTCCGCGCGAGTTGATAGTTCAAGCCCGTTCGTGTGCGTGTAAACGTTCAAGTATTTTCCCCGTACGCAACTTTGCACGCGGCTGCAAGAAGCGTTGCTTGACCGTAGTGCACAAGCTGTGTGTCATCCGGTAGGTTTCCACTCGAGCAATGGTGCGAGAGATGGGATGAGGAAAAAGGGATGCCGGTAACAATTTCTCGACTCTTGAATCAGGCCTCTCTCAGCGGAACAATTATCGAGCGAGAGTCACGGCTATACCCCCCCCCCCACACACACACACGCACACACGCGCACGCGCACGCACACACACACACACGCACACGCGCGCGCGCACGCACACACACACACACACACACACACACACACACACACACACACACACACACACACACACACACACACACACACACACACACACACACACACACACTATATTGAATTAATCCTGAGTAGATGAATGGGTCATTTTTCTTACCTCGCTTTTACTGGGTTTTACTGGGAACATTATTATCGGTCGCTAATTTATTGGCCGCTAACTTCTATTTGCGCCAACATTTTTTTGTTAAAATTTCACGAAATTGTAAAAAAATTTGAAGCCATGGTCAAATTACTTTGCATTTTTTTTTTTCGTAACCTCCAAGAAATGTCTATATCTCATAAAATTTAAACCGTCAAAATTTACCGCAAAATTTATTGTATGTAATCGCAAACTGAAATTTGCGGATTTTGAGGCAACTTTTCATCTATTCTTCCCAGCTGACTACAAAACTGTAACTCATTTTATGCCTAATGTTGGTGTCAGACGTAAAAAATTATTTCTTCACAAAATTCTAAATTAAAAAATTTCCATAAACTTTAAACGGTCAGATGAATTTTCGCTAAATTGAGTACGAAACATTGTACAATATTCCGTATCAAAATTCAGTTAGATGCCTCCATGTTTACTCAAGTTGGACAGCTTATAGTAAGATTAAAAATAAAAAAATTAAAATTCCATCAAATCCAGCTAGACAAGCACCATGAAATGGACCCGATATCGCGCAATATTTGCAACATGCACGGCACATGTCGCAAATATTGCACTAACTGTGTCGTTTTTGTGGCGCTTGTCAGGCTGAGAACCTGACTGCTCGAATAGATTTCGGCCCAACTCAATACCAAAGGTCTTTCATCATAGTATTATATTTTTTACTGCAATTGTAGGACGGTAGCTCAAAATTTACGCAAGTTACAGCTCCCACATCCTTTTCCAAAAATTTCAAAAACGCGTAAAATCTCGAACCGACTGTTTATGAAAAATGCACCGAGGAAAGAGACGTGACCAAATTTTAACTAGTTATCTCAAGCTGTTTCCGAGTTATAGTCATTTTAAACGATGCAAGTCCGTCGCATGTAAACACACATACATCCAGACGCTATCTAAAATATAGCGTTTCTCAACATCTTCCAAGTACTGCGACACTAAAATGTCGATTTTTTTTTTTTTTTTTTAATATTATAGCTTCATCTATGAGGAAGGAAGAAATTGATAGACTCCTATTCATAAATAGCATTTATCGATATCCCGAATCGCGAACGAGAACGAGAACGATCGTAGTAAAAACAAACAAAAAGAAGTCCCTTTTAAACATTTAAAAAAATTGTGATTTTACTAGAAAAAAATTGAAACTATTTCGGGGATAATTTGTATGATTTCAGACACACCCGCGCCATACGTGTTGTACAAGGACAATATGGAGAGGCCCCAGGGCCAGTGGGCCCCGGGACCAGGAGCTCTCCAGGATGGCAGTCTTTACCCGCAGCAGCAGCAACAGCAGCCGCAGCAGCAACAGCAGCAGCAGCAGCAGCAGCAACAACAGCAGCAGCAGCAGCAGCAGCAGCAGCAGCAGGGTCAACAACAGGGTTCCTCGGCGTCGGGCAGTCCGCAGCAGGCCTGCGGTCCGCCGGTCGAGGGTGAGGCCGGACCACCGCCGACGTTGGCATCGCCCGTGCCATCGCCGTATCCCTCAACGGCCCCGGAGTCGCAGTCGCTGTCGCCGCCCGACGACGACATACAGTCGAGCCAGTCGTCGGCGCAGCAGCAGCAGCAGCAACAGCAGCAGCAGCAGCAGCAGCAGCAGCAGCAGCAGCAGCAACAGCAGCAGCAGCAGCAACAACAGCAACAACAGCAACAACAACAGCAGCAACAGCAACAGGTACAGCAGCAACAGGTCCAGCAGCAACAGCAACAACAACAACAACAGCAGCAGCAACAGCAACAGCAGCAACAACAACAACAACAACAACAACAACAGACGCAACAGCAACAGCAGCAGCAGCAGCAACAAGAACACTCACCGCAGCAGCAACTTACGCCCCACGAGGTTGAGAGAAGCGATTGCTTTCCGGGGAGCGGTGATCTTCAGCAGTATCCGCAGCACTACTTCAAAGAGACGAGGCCTCATCCGTCGCCGTCGGTACCGCCTCACATGCTTACTCCCGGTGGTTTCTCGGCGTTGCACTATCTGAAACAGCCGGGTGTGATGCTGACGTCACTGGGCCAGGGCGACGGCGGACCGAGCCTCGACGGACACCAGTACGGCAGTCCCGCCGGTCCGAGCATGACCGGCACCGGACTACCGGACATCGTACAGCAGAACGGCAAACCCGCCAAGGGCGCCAACAGCGACTTACGGCTTTTCAAGTGTCTAACGTGCGGCAAAGATTTCAAACAGAAATCTACCCTGCTCCAGCACGAGAGGATCCACACGGACAGCAGGCCGTACGGCTGTCCGGAGTGCGGCAAACGGTTCAGGCAACAGTCACACCTGACCCAGCATCTACGAATACACGCTAACGAGAAGCCATATGCTTGCGTTTACTGCGAGCGCACGTTCCGTCAGCGCGCCATCCTCAATCAGCATCTGCGCATCCACTCGGGTGAGAAGCCATACCAATGTCCGGAGTGCGGAAAACACTTCCGTCAGAAGGCGATCCTGAATCAGCACGTCCGCACACACCAAGGCGAGCATTTCTCTCTGCCTCCCAGACTCCCCACGAGCAGCGGGGCCTCGTCGTCCGCCACCGTCACCAACACCTCGATACGACCCCGTTTCACCGCTTCTTTACTTACAATACTTTTCTCTCTCTCTCTCTCTCTCTCTGTCTCTGTCTACTTGTCCCACTACCCGTCCCGCTGATTATTAACTTCTTCATTCATTTTTCTCCATATTCTTTTTTTCCCTAGAGCTCAGCGTTTACCTTCGTCTCGAAAGCTGGTCGATCGGGCGCGAGAGTAAAAAAAAATAAAAAATTGATCTTAGCTAACGAACATTTTTTTCTTTTTTTGCATCGGATTTTTTTGCATCTTATTCTCGTTGGGCGGCGTCTGGCTTTTGGTTTACGAAAAAAGGTTATAACAAAAAATTACGCATTCGTTGAAAATTTATAGAGCAATGAAAGTCATGCAGTCTGAGTAACCGTTCGTCTATCGGATACACTGAAAATTTGTGTGGCGATCTGGGGGTTGACTTTTTGAGATCTTTTTTCTTTTTAATATTTTTTTTACTCGAGTGTTGCGACGATTATCCCGATCCATTTTCTCGCCATCGTCACAATAACCCACCACCGAGCCTGTTGTTGCGCGGGTAGTACGAGCTGGAAGCAAAGTGGGACGTTGGGGGAACACCTTCTCAAGGTTGAGGATAACGTGGCGGTATAACGAGGAATCGTTCGGGGTACCCAAGGCCGGAGGATAGAGTTTAGAGAGGGCACGGAGCGAACACTCGCGAGCCTTGGAGTTAGGATGATAGCTGACCGTCCGACGATCCCTTCTCCTTCCCTATCATCGGCAGGCTTCCTCGGCCCGCATGGGATCAAGATCCTTGCGAGATATATTCGTCATCGAGCCTCGGACGACCTAAGACGATGTGACCGGGTATTCCGTAATTCATCCGTTTCTATTGCCAGCTACATTCGAGATGAATCCCAAATACATTTGTGACGTATCACATACCTTATTTTATCAATTTTTCCTGTGTTCCTTAATTCACGAGTTTCTTCCAGCTTTCTAGTTGCACTTGAGATAATACCATCCAACAATGAAAAATCTTGTATTGTAACGTGTCTTCCGATCTGAAAATCTCACTTTTAAATCGGGAGGCGCATTACAGAATTTATTTATTTTTTTTACGTTGCTACGGAATTATCTCAAATGCAGCTATAGGAAAAAATGTGCGGATTAAGGTATCCAGGAAAGTGCAATAACGTACGTATGTCATACGTCTCAAATGTATTCG
Source organism: Ichneumoninae sp. A BG-2022a (assembly GCA_030522665.1). Taxonomy (NCBI): domain Eukaryota; kingdom Metazoa; phylum Arthropoda; class Insecta; order Hymenoptera; family Ichneumonidae; species Ichneumoninae sp. A BG-2022a. The sequence continues at coordinate 7,900 of JAPYZC010008730.1, forward strand.
GAATTTATCTCGAATATAGCCAGTAACAGAAACCGCTGAACTAAGGAACACACGGTGAATGAAAATTGCCAATTACCTTTTTGCAATGGTGCCAATTTCTTTTTCTGTCGGAAAAATTCACAACGAAGAAAAGTTTGTTACAGTTTTCGGTACCGATTGCGATAATTCACGTCGCCTTAAGATCACGCTCATCCGGGATCGCAATATTTTACCGTCGATTACCCTTGAGGAGACAGAAACTCGCCTCTCATCCTTGGACGTTATTTATCGACCATCTCGATTTCATCACATTTCATCCTGTATCGGCTACTATTATTCGATCCACTATGGGGTTTTCGTTGCAAGTAACGATGGGTAAAAAACAGAATCGTCGGAATATTAGACATTTTTTTTGTAAATATCATACACATCAGATAAATTTACGTTCAGCTGCGTTCATGCGCTTATAAAAAAAAAGAATATTTTTTTTCCACCGATCAGAAGTTGACAACAAACTTTCTTTCTTTCTTTTTTTCTCAGCCTGCACAACGTGCTTGACGTAACCTGGTAAACGGGTTGTCAAGTGTATCGTATATAGATTAGTTTTTAAACGATATATATACGTAAACTTCGTGAGTATAACTGGTTAATCGCGTCAGCTTACACAATATCGGAAGACAGTTTCATCTTTCATTATTTACCGCATCTACAAGATTAAAAAAAAAAAAAAAAAAAAAAAAAAAAAAAAAAACAAACAAAAAAAAAAAAAAAAAAAAACCGAGCAAAAAAAAAATCCTTCCGATATAATGTGGCGTCTACGTTAACAGCCTCTCTTGAACGAATTATACCGAATAATTGATTGATGAGAAAAACGTTTTTTAACATGTTTTTTGTTTTGTTTCTCTTTGGAATTGCAGACGTGAGTCCACATCTGATATTCAAGAACGGTATGACACCGACCCTGTGGCCGCAGGACGTGCCATTTCCGCCTGAAGAGGGAAAGGAGGAGGTTGCATCAACATTCGGTGACACGGACACGCAGTCTGGTGCGTTTAGTCCGTCGCCGGACGGTAATTCTATTCAATATCCAGCCTACTTCAAGGATCCGAAGACCGGGAATCACGCGGTTTTTGGCACCGGCGGCCCGAGCAGTTTCGGTGCCCTTCAGTACATAAAGCAGCAGCAGGGTGGCGCGGGTGGTAGCGCCGCCGGAAAGAGTTGTCTTCCCGACGTAATACAGCACGGACGTTCGGCGGGAATGCCGCTCTACGTGCGCTGCCCGATATGTCAGAAGGAATTCAAGCAGAAGAGCACGCTGTTGCAGCACGGCTGCATACACATAGAGTCGAGGCCGTACCCGTGTCCGGAGTGCGGCAAGAGATTTCGCCAGCAGTCCCATCTTACTCAGCATCTCCGCATCCACACGAACGAAAAGCCGTACGGTTGCGTATATTGCGGCAGAAATTTTCGTCAGCGAACCATACTGAACCAGCACTTGCGCATCCACACCGGCGAGAAACCGTACAAGTGCCAGCAGTGCGGCAAGGATTTTCGCCAGAAGGCAATACTCGATCAGCACACGAGGACCCACCAGGGCGACCGACCGTTCTGCTGCCCTATGCCGAACTGCAGGCGGCGGTTCGCCACCGAGCCCGAGGTCAAGAAACACATCGACAACCACATGAATCCGCATGCGACGAAGGTACGAAGAAATTCGAGCAGCGAAACGAAACCACCGGGCACACCGACGGGACTCGGTCCCGGACCGGTGCCTCGGGGTCTAACGCCCACCGTCGTAAAACCCGAACTATACTTCCCTCAGTGTTACGCCCCAGCTTTCAATCATCATCCACCTGTATCGACGGCCCAGTTTCCCGTCGGCCAGACCAATGGGGTGGCCGTCGCGGGAGAATTCAAGCCCCCGACGGGACTCCCGCCGCAGTGACTAACCGTCCATCCTGCCGCCTACTAGCAAGCAGGAATACCGCTGAAGTTCCAGCGCTGCTTCGGTTCAGGATTAAATCCCGGTAACGGAAGCGCGAATGACAACAGCGGCCGCGTCACCTACAACAACAACAACAACAACAACGACGACGACGACGACGACGACAACAACAACAACAACAACAACAACAACAACAACAACAACAACAACAACAACAACAACAACAACGACAACACCAACAACAACAACAACAACAACAACAACAACAACAACAACAACAACAACAACAACAACAACAACAACACAACATCAACAACATCAACAACATCAATAACATCAATAACATCAATAACATCAACAACAGCAACAATGACAACAATGACAACAATAACAACAATAACAACAATAACAGCAGCAGCAGCAGCAGCAGAAGCAACAACAATAACAATGCATCGTCGTCGACAACCTCTTCGACGCCGAGCACGGCGTCACAACGGGGCCAGCCACTACAGCAACATTACCCGTGACATTTATCGTGCATTTACTAGGATTCTGTTTTGCGATTTCGTTCCTTATTCGTATCTTTTTTCTTCCTTTTTCGTTGATGACCGTTCATTTTGATCATTGTTCGAACGTTCATTGTTCACTTGTGGCGTGTCGACTGGTGTTGTTAATTTTTTGATTTTTTTTTCTTCAAATGTAAATACGAGTCTCGCGCCGTAACGTCGACGAAATGTTCCCGTCGATAACGCGAACAGAAGATTTTTTTCCCCCACGTTTCATTTGAGATTTCCGAGTGAAGAGCCAACCACCCAAACGACCCCCCCCCCCTCACACGCATTAACTATTATACTGTTCAAAAGCGTTTCTCTCTTCCCCCTATACGGGTTGAAAATGTTCGATTTCGACCAGACTGAAACGATTGTGATACAATATTTAACTTGCCTATGTTATAAAAAAAGAAAAGGGAGATCGAGAGTCAGAGCGAAAGGGAAAGAGAACGAGCAAAAAATAATAATAACAGCGTTGATTATGTGACAAACTTGGGCGATGAAGAAGATGCCGAAGCGGACACACCTGTAAATATGTAAAACATGAATTATTTACCCGTCGGGAAGTTCGAGGAATGGAACAGGACGAAACGTTCGACGGAGGATATTGTGCATAGAAGAAAAAGGGCCGGGCGAAAATGTGCGAGCATGTGTACATGTAGGAGCGGATGAACAAAAATACACACAAAAAAGTAAATAACAAAAAAAGACCACGAAGCGGAGCAAGAAGGAGAGAAGATGTAAAAAAAAAGTTGAAAGTGCGAGTAAATAAAAGGAACGCGCGACCGGGGAGTGCAAAAGAGTGAGCGAAAGAAGAAACACGTGAGAGCGAGCGAGTGTGCGTGCGTGCGTGTGTGGGAGAGACTGCGTGGGAGAAAACGACAAAACGAAACAAATAATAATAATAATAACAATAACACACAAACAAACAAAAACATACACACACACACACACACACGTTAGTAGAAGTATACGCGGACGAATTCCCACTGTGCTAGACGGAATACGAAGCTTGCGTCACAACGGATTGACAATGATACGATGTACGAAGGAAAGGTATGACGATTCTTGTATACTATTACAATATTTGAATGTATATTTATACAACAGGTAATTCTATCTATACGATACGATATTTTGATTGATTTAAAAAAAAGAAAAAACAAAAAAAAATTAAGAAAAAAAATCAGATTGGTGCTGATATCTAGGTAAGCAAATGAAACGAGGAGGGAACGTGAAAAAAGAAGGCTGAGACACTGTAGAGTAGTGTAATAAGTTTAATAGGACGGATCGAAGAGATATGATAGTCGATAGCTCGTGGCTCAACTCGATGACCGTTTTGCTGTCCGCTCATCAGATTATATTATTTAAAAAGCATCATCCATCACCCGTACATTTCGTGGCAATACTTAAAAGCGAATGAAAGAACGAGAAAAGAGGACAAAAAGAAAGAACGAAAGAAATATAGGAAAGATAACGACAGCAAGCAAACAACAGCACCACAATTTAACGTGCTAGAAGGATAGTCTTTTAAATTTCTATATTAAGACGTGTGATCTCTCTAATTATTGTAAATTATTACATAACGATGATCTATATCGAGTACCGAGTTATAAATTATGTATTAGGAATCTTCGTCTTTATAGTCTTATTCGTTTAGACAGAGATTTGAGATGATAATTGTGCGGCCATATTTGCTGTGGCCTGTTCGTAGTGCCTCGGAATTGCTGCTCGCGGCAGTGATTTGATCATATTTTAGGATGGTATATTATTAATATTGCAACTGCAATTATTATTGGTACTCTGATACAGTACTAAAAAAAAGAAGGGAAGAAAAGAAAAGAAGAATAACACACACACCGTGTCATAAATTGCCACGTTAAACGATTCATTAATTAAACTATTATAAAAAAAAATGTCCAAGCGCCAAACCGCAAAGTAACAAACCGCTTTGACGATGTGATCGGTACTCTTGGCCAAGGAACGAACAAAACGCATTATATAAAAGGAATATATAACAATACGTAAAAAAACAGGCTTTTTGTTCCGTTTTCGGTTTAACACTCACGTAACGCGTCTTATCCTCCTCCCGGTGCATCATCACTCGTGTATGGGCACCGTGCGGGGATACACGACTTGCTATTTATCGCAACTTGAAAACAAATCGCAAATTCAGATTATACGTAAATGGTAGATCAGAGAGAGACAACGCGGTAAATGAGCGAGGGTAGCTACCATAATAAAGAAACAACAACCAAAAAAAAGTCGCTGTAATATAACGAGTTATACATCAATTCTTACGTTCTTGTCGTTGAATTAATTTTTTTTCTACTCAACTGTATAGTATCGTACCGCCTGAGCCGATTATAATCGCGGTGTAAAACAAAAAATAATTATATACGTAAATGAGAGCAAAATACGGTTCTGTACAACATTGGTACCTTATGGCCCGTAACACGAAGGCTGAGAGAACAAAATTATTATTATTATTATTATTATTATTATTATTATTATTATTTTTCGGTTTTACATCGATATCTTTACTCGCGTAATTATCTTCGCGAAGGACGAGACACGAATGCACACTGTACATTTTTCGAGTACGCCCCCAGATTCGACTGTAACAATTACGCTGGGGAGAGCGGGGCAAAATGGGGCAACGGGGCAAAACGGGGTATTTGGGCAAAACTAAATTTTCCAATCATTTTTGGATCGGCCAAAGTATCAAAACTGGGCAGAAAGCCTGATGTATCCGATAGGGCGAATTCCGGCATCCAAAAATTATTGGAAAATGACGTTTTGCCCAAAACCCCGTTCTGCCCCGTTGCCCAATTTTGCCCCGCTCTACCCTACGAGAACACTTTTCACGCTTCCCCCTTTCGTTGCTGGGTAGATGCCGCTTCACGTCGACAGGCGTGACTCGGTTTTACGTTGCAATAGACACCTTTTTTTCATTGCACCAAATGTAGCCCGATCGGATATATATATATATTTTTTTTTCTTACGGAACGAGCGATTTGCGAGCCACTGCGTACAGACGGGGAAGAGATGAATAGAGAGCGATAGAAAAGTCAAGTTTCAACGACGGTTATCTACATTGCAATTCGTTGCAATAATGCCATTTTTAACTAGTTTTTTAAAACTCGTGTTAAGTGTTTCATACTTGAGGTACGCACCTGCGTTTTAAATAGAAGGAACGAAAAAAATTATAATTATGATAAAGGATAAATAAAAAATACGCGTGCATAACTCACCAGGTGCTCTGGCACTCGGGTGCAAAGAGATACACGATTATCATTTAATTGTTTTCACATCATCCAACGATTTTTTTTTTTTTTTTCGAAAGTGTGCGCACATTTTTTTCACGCGGTCGGGCTCAAGGATAATCAGAGTTTTAATTGTAGATGATAGGAGAATACACATAGTAAGTTAAAAATATAAAGATTATTGGTAAGCAAAGTTTTCTTCGGCTGACAAACGCGCGACGATTGTTGAAAGAAAAGAAAAAAACATAAAAAAATTGTGTATTGGCAAAAAGAATAGTCAATCATATCCGTGTTATAGTTGTTTTTTGCCGTACAAATTGCTTTAAAAGAAACTCGCCTTATCGAGTCGTAAAAAAATGGTACGGGGTAGTAATTACATTGCTTAAACGCAACAATTACCTTGAAATACCTACGGTCACTAAGCGTCGTTAAAACAACTTTACGAGCAACACAGTGTCTGTGAAAGAAACCCCTACTCTGTCTCGAATGTTATTTTTTTTAACAATACACCATTCGAGCTGTTTTTTGCCCCCCCCCCCCTTGGTTCCAAAGTTCTCCGGGTTACTCACCTTACGTTGTTTCTCCGATTGTTATCGAACTATAGGGTTAAGTTGATTAATCACCCGATTTAAATTGTTTGAATGGTAAACGTAAGAGTCAGTCATCGTTTAAATGTGAGGGAGTTTTATGTTACGAGAAAAAAACCTTCAGCGGTCCGATCAAACTCGCGCGACAGGTCCTAATATATAGCATACAGTATATATATACATATATATCAGCGACCCAGAAAACTTTGCACTATAATGAGCGGACTGCACTTGAAATTGCTGCAAACTATCACGAGACATATATATATATATATATATACACACAGAGATAAAGGTACTTATTCTCATTCAGATTTGTACACAATTTATCTGTCTATTCTTATCGCATACAACAAAGACATTTTAATTCTGAAAAAAATTCCATGGTGCTGAAACTATAATAGACAAGAGAGAAAGTACAGAAATAGTACTACGAAACTTGGGCCCACTCTCTCTCGAGCAGCCGTGCGTGTTTCCGGCGAGGCCGCGTGAACCGCGATCAATAATAGTTACTTCTTGCCAATAATACAATTACAACTCTGTTTTTTTATTTCTTTTTATTTTAACACACGTAGTAGTTATGAACAGTCAGGTTGAACAACTTTGTTATATTGAGCTCAGTCCTATCGATTTAATTTTCTCAGATCGTGTCTCGACGGTTATTAAAGAAAGAAATATATATTATTTTATGCCCCCTAAATAATTGTGAGATCTTTCTTTCTTTTTTTTTTATTAAAAATTGTGTCTACAGTGTAGGCAATGTGTAGATACGAAGAAGATCCTTGTTTTCTTTTTTATACATATATTAATACTACAATTATACCGTACTCGATTAATAATACAATTATTATATTATTATTAAGTTTTTGGATAGAGATTTTGCATATGATGCAGCGTTTAGTTATTATTCTGGAGTTTTCCTTTCATTTTTTTATGTATTATTATTGTCATCATTGATTATTATAGTAACTCGTGAATATTTACTTTATAATGAGAACACTGTAGTTGGATTTTAGACACGATTATTTGATATTAAAACTTACGATTATTATTCTTACATATCTATTCACACGGGTATATATGTGTGTGTTTGTATATATATATATATATATATATATATATATATATATAAATTCTTTATATCTCGCAGTCACAAAATTCGTTGTGTGATATTCGTAGTATAACACTATCAGATTCATATACTTATTTCGTTTCTCGTTTTGTTTTTCTTAATTCTTCCTTTCATTATTTCATTTTATTTCTCGATTCGTCAATCACGACGACGCTCCACAAAAGCCCTTTTCCTCCGATCAAGTTATGGATTCCTTTTATCCGAAACAGGTATACCATTATTCTACCGCGAGCTCCCGATGCAACGTCTGTCCGAGATAAACACATTTTGAATTTCTTAAAAAAACAACAACAAAAATCAAGCTTCGATAGAATCGCCGCTCGAAGACTAAAAACAATTACATTTCATTTCGAAACCACTGAATCGAGCCTCTCGCTGAAAGCACGGTGTCAACAAATTTGACCTGGGATATAAAGTGCTTCATTTTCAAGTTTCCCACGTACGAGTATGCTTTATTTATATTATTGTTATTGTTTTTCGTCGAGTTCCTTCCTGCGCGTGATGATCAATGGCCTCTCGGAATCAATGGTCAGGCGAAACGAAAAGTCAGAGGACAACAAACGATTCCGTCGTATACGTGCCGATAGTATGATTTTATTGTGGTAGTTGCGCTTGCGCTCGGGGGAAAGAGCGACAAGTGTGTGAGGACGCGTTGGGCACGCTATTCTCCCCCCCCCCCCCAAACTTTCGCTCCACTCAATGCTCAAGACATATTAGGTTTAAGCTCATAATAACCTATAGATAAATAAAAATGTAAATTATTTTTGTTTTCCCTTGTAAGTCGGACCGATCTCCACGGGGTCTCGCCGGCTGGGAGGTGGATGGTGCGCCCAGCTAACCCGTTTTTATACTCCTATTTTATTAATATTATTATTATTATGATTATTACTATTATTACTGTTCTTACTTTTTTTTACTGTTTATTCTTACGCGTAAATTTAGTTTATGTCCGATAGTGAATATACGCGCGGCGAAGATTTTGTATCGTCCGAAAATCGTACTTATAGAACTCGCAATTAGTATATAT
>JAPYZC010008731.1:0-10694 GCA_030522665.1 Ichneumoninae sp. A BG-2022a
CATAAAAAAAAAGTTTTGTTGCCGGGTAATTTGTTAACCAATTAATTTTTTGATGAATTTGTTAATACCATTTTGCAATTATTATTATGCAAAATGAATATTCTCAGTACCCTTAGTATACATGATTATTTTCAGATTGTTACACCATCAAGAAGTACTTACAATTTTCTCTTATTGTTGTCGAACTTATGCGAAGTCAGCGCGCAGCGAGACTCTCTCCTTAAAATGTGTGCCAACCATTTTTTAAAATCTAGGTTGTTTTTAAAAAACGACGTAAATCAATGAACTTGACTGTATCGCAAGGGCTACCCTGAGGTATAAGAAGTAATTACCGAAATCGTAATTCAGTTTTCCGGCCGCATTCCCATCAACCGTGGAGATTTATCTCGTCTCGCCAGACGAAGGAACCTTTCGGATCATCAACTCGGGAATCTAAGAACTCGAAGGGGCTTCGCGTAATTAAACTAAAGCCTCGTCGCATGCCGGCGAGAATAGGTGCAGCTATCTAAATGCCTGCGTTGAACTCGGTAAATTCCCTTTTGTCAGTCAACAAAAATTGGTAGAGATGAAATAGTTCAAAATTTTCATTTATGCACGTCGGCGGGATTCTTGTTCAATTTCGTTACGTTTATGCTGCGCTTACTTTATAGCTGCGATACGAAAATTAAACGTAAATACCGAGCTCGAGATCGTATAAAAACCAATGGTGAATAATAAACGCTCAACCGGGAGAGCGTTGGATCTTCGAGGAGCGGGTCGATGGGAATAAAGGTCTGTAAACAATGTCGTCCTGGAACCACCCAAGGGACGCTATCCCAACACACACTTTATTTTTCTTCCCCTCATCCTTTATACCAGCGATTTTCAATAAAGGGAGAAAATCGCAAGGCGAGTTTACGATCAACCGGTCGTCCTGGCGAGACACTGTTCGTACATAAAAACGGCTATTGGAATTATAAGAGAATCTCAATAAATTGATTGTCTTTTTTTTAGTCTTAGGATTCGCGCATATTTACGCTTTGTCAAAATTCGAGCTACCGAGAAGATCCACCCATCTTGCGCTAAATACAGAGCTACACCCAGAAAAAAGTTTATTTCGTCAAAGAAAATTCATTAGGGAAATATTTAGTTGGTTCATAACCTAATAGAACATTTATTAAATTCTAATATAAGGTAGAGCGGGGCAAAATGGGGCAACGGGGCAAAACGGGGTTTTGGGCAAAACGTCATTTTCCAATAATTTTTGGATGCCCGAATTCGCCCTATCGGATTTCTGCCCAGTTCTGCCACCTTGTCCGGTCCAAAAATGATTGGAAAATTTAGTTTTGCCTAAAAACCCCGTTTTGGCCCGTTGCCCCATTTTGCCCCGCTCTCCTCTATTTATTTGTTTCATAGTATTATTCTGTTTACTTACGTGTTTACGACTCGTGTTTTGTCTTGGTGCCAAATATATAATTTCTTTGGCGCGAAGAAATATCTATTCAAAATCGTATTTTCAATGATTCGATTTCTTTGTGTCGAATAAACATTTAATTTAAAGTACAAATCAATAAATAGTCAGTTCGAATAAATATTTTTACTGAAAGTGAAGAAAAGCCGTTATTTGAATCTAACAAAGATTTTGTTAAAGCAACGAATCATTTCTTTTATCATAATAAACGTCATTTGAAGATCGAAAGTTATTTGATTTGAATAAATCTTTTTTCTGGGTGTAAGGTACATCGAAATGAGTGTAGAATCTTTTGGGATTTTTTTTAACAATATTAAACGCCTTCATGCACCCAAAAAGGATCCCTTTCGCAAATAAGTAATTCATAGCTCTACACGAAACGAAGTGTTGAATTATTAAACTTGACATTCGTGGACTTTTAGCATCCGTTTTATGGGCGGACAAATTTCTTTATTTTCGTCGTACGAACGAGCAAAAGAGTACGTTTAAATTCTTCCAGGTAAAAGTTGCGAATATTGCAGTCCTATTTACCATAGATTAAAGCCAGGCCAAAAACGGCGCTTCGTATTCACTACTTTTTTTCCTAATAAAATCTGGCCCATTCACCGGCGTGTCTCTACTTTATTCCGTTGCCCAGTCGTATCCATTCTTCGGTATTTACATTGATGTACGTTTTAGGGGAAAAAAACCAAGGTAGTACAGTAATAAAAGCTTTTCGAGTGTAGAGGGGAAAAAGGGTATTTGCATTGACTGCGTTCCACTGAGCTCTTTCCACGAATGTATTTTCAGCGTCTGAACATACGAAATAGATGCGTGGTGGCGTTTCTACTGCCGAGGCGTGTTTACGGTCGCATGGACAACCAAGTGTTCAGAAGAAGGCGGGAGATAAATGGACAAAAACGAGAGATTTAATATATATACTACGCCGTAACATTCGTTTGTCAAATATTTTAAGTCTGTGCAACGAACTACGATAAAAGCTACGAATGTATTCTCTACTATCCAATTTAGAAGATACTGGGGCAAAACGGGCAAGAAAAAACAGCGCCGCTATGATGGGGCAAAATGGTCCCAATTTTTCATATACATTTTTCCCATACTAGAGTCCGTTGCTACTGCAGGCTAATGGCACAGTGTACAGAAGAAAGCGAGAGATTAATCGACCAAACGAGATTTATTATATATACAACATAGCGAAATTCGTTTCTTTTACTCAAGTATTTTACGTCTGTGCAATGAACCAAAAAAAAAAACTATGAATCTATTCTATACTATCCAATGTAGAAGATACCGGGGTATAACGGGCAAGAAAAAAAAACAATGCCGATACGAGGCAAAATGGTCCTACACGGAAAAAAAATTCGCTTGCGGGCTGCCAACGAAAAAGATGTTTGTTTCAATTTTACTTTCAATTCTTACAATTCCGTATGATATTGAAACAACGACAGCAAGACTGTCAAGGTGACATGTTATCGTTTCAATCCGGTATGAAATTGTACGAATTCAGAGTAGATTTTTTTTTCAGTGTAATTTTTCACATACATACCTAGAGTACATTGCCACTGCTGGCAGCCCTCGTCGTCCTCGTCTGGGGTCCGAGAGCGTGTTGAGTCTCGTGTCTCGGCCTGAAGTACGTTATCTTCCGAAACGCCCGGCGAAACTTTTCGCACAGAAAAGCATAGAGAATCGGATTAACGCAGCTGTTCGTGTAGGCCAACACGTGGCTTGCTATCTGTATCATTATCGTCGTTGACGTTAACGGATATAAACCCAGGGACTTCGTCACGAGTATGACCTGTAAAAAAAATTCGAAGAAATAAGAACATTGCAAATATTAGAAATATTTTTGTGTAATATATATTTTGGGAAAAATCTCAATACGCCTGGTACACTGCTGTTCATGAATGCCAGGCATTCATGAACAGCAGTGTACAATGTGTTTCATAATATTTGGTGCCTGGAGGTAGTGCACAAGTCGAGGTCTCGAACCAGAATGCCCATCGATCGTGCGATCGATGACGATGTGACGACCGATCGTCACGTCAGCTTTATATGCAACAAGACTCCCTTGTCTCGATCAGGAACCTTTGTCAGCCTCTCGTGTAACTATAACGGGGGTTTGCATGTTTGGTAGTTCCGAGAATAGTGTGATAGGAGAGAGCGGGGCAAAATGGGGCAAAACGGGACAGACAATCGGGATGCATCGATGGCGTAAAATGGGCCGTCCTGAAATGATTGGACAATTGCGTTTCCAAAAACGTTTTTTTAAAAAAGCAATTTTTCTATCATTTTAGGACGTCTTTAGTGGCCCATACACTGACGAGCTGCCAAATAATTTTTTTTTCAATTCTACTTTAAATTCTTACAATTCCATATGATATTGAAAGTGTGTTAAGAGAGAGCGGGGCAAAATCGGACAATGGGGAAAACGGGAGAGACAATCGGGGTACATCGATGGGGGCAAAATTGGCCGTCCTAAAATTATTGGAAAATCGCGTTTCCAAAAACGTTTTTAAAAAGCAATTTTTCTATAATTTTGGGACGTCTTTATTGTCCCATACACTGAAAAAAATCCGCCTGCGGGCTGCCGAAGAGAAAAATGTTTGTTTCAATTCTACTTGCAATTCATACAATTCCATGTGACATTGAAACAACGACGGCGAGACTGTCAAGGCGAGACATGTCTTATCTTTCGAATCCGGTATGAAATTGTACGAATTCAAAGTAGAATTGAAACATCATTTTTTTTCTTTGGCAACCCTCAAGCAAATTTTTCTTGAATCACCGATCTTTTTTGTCAGTGTCGATGCATCTCGATTGTCGGTCCCGTTTTGCCCCACTGTTCCGTTCTCCCCCGAGTCTCGGCTCTCGTTACTTCGCTTCTCACAAAAGGTACAAATATAGGGGAGAGCGGGGCAAAATGGGGCAACGGGGCAAAACGGGGTTTTTGGGCAAAACTAAATTTTCCAATCATTTTTGGATCGGACAAGGTGGCACTCCGTTTTGCCCAAAAACCCCGTTTTGCCCAAAAACCCCGTTTTACCCAGCTCTACCCTATCTATTCGAAGAAGACAATGATACTTATGCTGCGATGACGTTACACAACAACGATTCGAAGTTTAATATCGTTATGGACCTCCCGAAGAAACTGAGATATCGGATGATCTTATTTCCGAGAAAGAATTCCATATTACACACAGCAACACAATACCATGGGAACTGAGAATCCGAGGAGATCCGCGTGATACACGAGAGCAGTTACGTCAAATATATGTCACAGGGTTCTCTCGAAAACAATATCCCGCCGGACATCAAGACGACTCGTCGTAGTACCTCGGCGTCGAGGGGGGCGAATAAAAGTCCAATAAAGATTTTTCCGTCTCACCTGAAGGGGACACCAGCAAATAGCGAATACGGCGACGACGACGATGACGAGTCTCGTTGCTCTTCTCTTGCCCCGTCTGCTCTCGGCACTGGTGCGCGTGCCGCGCCACAGTCGGACCAGCATGCAGATGTACAGGCCACATATGAGACCCAACGGGACGACGTAGCTGACGAGGAAGAACGTTATTTGGAAGAGCGGCCAATTGTAGTCTGGCAAAATTCTACACGCCGTTAAATTTTCCGGCGACGAGTCATCCACGTCCTGATAAACAAAGTTGATCTACGTACATAAGCGCGCGTTGTATTCAAACAGTTTCAGACATTGGGACATACAGGGGTGAGCGGGGCAAAACGGCACGCCGAATGAAAATTCACCGGACTCGGTTATTTGGGATTTTAAAAACGGAACATTCGTCAGGAATTTCATTCGGCATGATTAAAAACACTCGTTTCATAGACATTAGTTTCTCAGCTTTACCCCGCTCACCCCTGTATGTATGTAAATTTTGGCCCGGCGCTGTTTTCACCGAAATCGAAAAAGGTGTTCGAAAGTTGAAGCGTACCATTTTTTTTATCCGACGATTTTTTTAAATTCAGAATGAAGTCTCGTACATTCATAAAAAATACGGATGAATCAACTGAAGATTCGAGCTGGGTCGTTTGAATCACTATTTCGTTGGCACACCTAAAACATTGTTCAACAATATTTTGGATGATTCACCAAAATATTTTGGAGTCACACCCAGAAAAATAATTTATTTAATGGCCACCGTTTATTTGGTTTAAGTAAAATATTTATTTGATAAAAATAAATATTTATTTCATTTAAGTAACTATTTGCTTAATTGAAATAAATATTTATTTAAGTCAAATAAATATTTCACTTAAACCAAATAAACGGTGGCCGTCAAATAAATTTTTTTTCTGAGTGCATTGGAATATTTTATTCGCTCAACAAAATATTTATTTGAGCAACCGTGCCCGAATCTTTAGTTGACTCGACTGCTGACTCTACACTGTAAAAATAAACTGTAAATTTAATCTACTGGAACTTGAAATTTGCTAAAATTACTTACGTTAATTAAAAATTAATGCGCTTTGCTTGTAAAACAAAAATACCACATATTAAAATTACAAATTTTTCGCTTGAAATTTACAAAAATTTTCAAGAAAAATAAAAATTTGATTGTAGAATCGCAACCCACATGTGTTTGGAATTACAGAAACAGTTTATGTAAAAAAAAAAGCTTCCAATACCGTTCATTAATTTTCAAACAAATTTTTTTTACAGTGTACCGTTGTTACAGCTAAAGTTTCTTTGGTTCAACAATTTTGTGATTTTTCACAAAAATATTTTTGGCTCACCGAAATATTTTGTGCGTTGAACGAAATATTAATTTGAACTTTTCTGCACGAATCTCTGGTTGATTCAGCCGTATTTTTAAAAATCCGTGTCGGCACTCGTCGGCTCAAAAATTTCTCACCTCGTACGGGCGGTTTATAAGCGCGAATGCATACGCGTTCGAGTGGACAATGGGAAAAGGCTAGCGGCACCATTTTTCCATCGATAGCTGCGTATTATGCAAGCCCACTTCGCCGAGACTCTCGCGTGTGATGCGAAGCCCCGTTAAAGCTTTTATCAAAGCTCGCGTGCTCGCCGCTGCGTGTCATGACGTACTGCATGTATCGTTGCACGCGGTGGTAAAACTCGCGAGAAGCATTGCGCACAATGTTGTACAACTACAAAAGGGAGGGTGGTGGAAATAAGCGCCGGGCACGAGATACGAGAAAAGCTCTTCTTTGGAAACTCACCTCCCCGTGATTTATTAGAGTCGGCACTGATGCAGTGAGTATCACGCCCCAGGCGATGCAAATAGCGAGGAACGCGTGAAAATCCGTTCTAACGGATCTCGAAGCGATAGGATGCACCACCGCCAAGCACCTGCCGAATACAAAAGAACCGTCCCGTTAGTATCGGTATCGATCTATTGAATGGAAACAAAAAAAAAATACGAGGCGAACACAGTTCCACTTTTTGGATTAACCGGAAAGCGTTACTCCATTGTAGTCGCAAATCTTTTGTCGTCGCGTACCATACCTCCAAAAAACTAAACAAAAAATCAAACCCTCCGAATGGCGATTCTGTAGCGATGAAAACGACATGTATTGCCTCACTGTGAGAACGAAATTTGCACATCGCTTCCTCATTTATTACAATTTTTCGCACAGCTTTCTCTATGAGAAAGTTCGCTCATTGATTTTAGCGAATAAAAATCAATGATTTTTATTTGGTTTCAGTAAAATATTTATTTAAATCAAATAAATATTTATTTAATTACAATAAATATTCATTTAAATCAAATAAACGGTGGCCGTCAAATAAATTATTTTTCTGGGTGTATGCACAAAATGTTGATAAAAGAGAAAGCCATGTGCAAATTACTTTGCACCTTTTGACCGTAACATGAACCAATGTCTACATAACACATTAAAACGTCACATTTCCACAATAAAATTTATTCTGGAAAATCGCTAACTGAAATTAGTGTAATTCGTTGCTTTGAGCTATGTTTAATGTATTTTT
The DNA here is from genome assembly GCA_030522665.1 of Ichneumoninae sp. A BG-2022a. NCBI lineage: Eukaryota > Metazoa > Arthropoda > Insecta > Hymenoptera > Ichneumonidae > Ichneumoninae sp. A BG-2022a. The sequence continues at coordinate 7,419 of JAPYZC010008731.1, forward strand.
CTCCTCTGATGACGAATCTCCACATTATTTTACTCCTGGAGCAACGTTTGATGCATAAACTCGTGTCGGAAAAAAAATAAAAATTTTTCGAAAATTTCGAATATTTCGAAATCTCGGAATATTTAAAGAGTTCGATCAAATTCCGCCAAATGTAATACCAAAGATTGTAAAGGGTAAAAAGAATCGTCACATTAGTCTCCGTATCGATCTATTGAACGAAAACAAAAAATCGGAATAAAACACGATTTTACTTTTTGGATTGCCCGGAAAGGGTTATATCATTGTAGTCGCGAACCATTTGTCGTCGAGTACAATGCTTCCGAAAATAAAAAAATCAAACCCTTTGAACCCTTCGATTGCCATGGAAATTAATTATCGATAAAAACGACATGTATTGCCTCAACGTAGAAAAAAAGAGAAATGGTCGAAATGCTCGGCAGTCTATCGTCAGACCTATCAATTTGTTTCGCGCGAACGACAATTGACCGAGGCTGTCGACGGGTGTTTAAATTAATATGCGTCGCGGGGGGTGATGATTAAAATTTGTCGCACTGTGCCTCGGACAGTGCAAGGGGATTGTAATATATAGAGTTCTCCCGTCGAGACTAATTAATTAAGATTTAACGAGAGAGAACTAGAGAGATAGGGGCGGCAATGTCCGCGGTCGGGACCAATTAAAGATTAATATTATTTCGCGGGTACTATTCAATGCGAGTATATCAACTAGATAGGAGAAACATTTTTTTTTTTTATGAAACTTGACGAAGACAATACTGCAAAAATTTCATGACATTTATATGTGCGATTTATGATGATAACAATGATAACAAAAAATTCTGAAACAAATCTCTGAGCTTGCAAGAAAAAAAGCTGAAATAAGTATGTATATAGACTGGATCGCAATCCTCATGAATGAACTTTGAATGAAATAGCATGAATTGACCGACATTGCTCAGTTATTTGGGATTACACGTCACGCTTTCAGAACAGACCACATACTGAGAACGAGGCTTTAGATAGTCAAAAGGAGAGTCGGAAATATTGAACATTTTTTTTTAAAGTCACCACACTCTGAAACCTGATGAAATTAATCACCGAACACGCAACACACAACGCACATGTAAAAACACTGTAAAAAGGGCTTTTCCCGTATATATAAATAAATAAATAAATAAATGAATCATTTAAAAATAATAATTGTTATTTTTGTATAATTTTTATAATAATTATCATTATTTGTAATTACTTGCAATGTTTCAAGAAAAATGAGCGTCAAAACCCATGCGAAACCAATTTTATTTATATTTTCATTGATTTTTTCCATGTTACAAGTTTTCGAATTTTCTCTATTTTCAGATGTCCAAATAAATAGACTTTTTAAACGGAATACAATGAAACTATTTTTTCCTAATAGCGTAATAGCCTGATGTGTCCCCTGTAAAATGGCGTTTGAGATTTAAAACTCGAACCATTAAAAAAAGACTAGAATTATTTTCCCAAAAAGTGTGGTTTTTGCCAATTTTCGTTACGTTTCGGTCTTTAAGGGTGATTATCACCCCTAAACTTTAATAAAATCAAATTTGCCACATACAATTCTCTTCCTTATGAAAAAATGAAGAGATTCATGTGCGGCCAAACCCATTTACTGCTATAGGACCCTTGTACGTTGAAGAAGCGCGTGGGGTACACTAAAAAAAATTCGCTTGCAGGCTGCCAAAGAAAAAAATGTTTGTTTCAATTCTATTTCTCATTCTTACAATTCCATACGGTATTGAAACAATGACGGCAAAACTGGCAAGGTGATATGTTATCGTTTCAAGCCGGTATAAAACTAAACGAATTGAAAGTAGAATTGAAACAAGATTTTTGTTCATTGGCAGCCCGCAAGCAAATTTTACTTGAATCAATCATTTTTTTTTCTGTGTACATATGTGCCCCGGTCGTGAGTCAGAGGGTACAAAATGTGATACACGAGTTCGGGGGTTAAAAAAGAAATTATGTACCGACCTGTCGAGGCTCATGAGGACGAGGGTCCAAACGCTGGCGCAGGCGGTGACGATTATGAGATATTGGACGATCTTGCACCAAACGTTACCGAACGGCCAGTATGGCAGTACGAAGTCCGTCGCGGTGAACGGAATGCAAAACAGTACGAACAAGAGATCGGCGACCGCGAGATTCGTTATAAGAATTTCCGTTGGCGAGCGCATACCCGGATTGGCGAGTACGACGATTACGACCAGCGAGTTACCGACGAGGCCGAGAATGCCGATAGTGCCGAAGAACAGAGGAACAACGACACTGACGACGCGCTCGACGAGCTGGCGATCGTAAGCCGGTACGAGCTCCTCGCATCCCGGCTGATCGGAACCGTTGCCCGATCCGCAAATCAGCGACATGTTCAACATCGCCGATTCGAACGAGCCGCTGCCGCTCATGTTCCAACTTGGATGAGATTCCATTTTGGTTATATTTTGTTTTTTTTTTATTTTTCCGAAATTATCCGAAAGCTTGGGAAAAAGATCACTTCTTCAGAATCGTCGACCGAGTTCAACGCTCGATGCTCGCGATCCGTGGACGCTGAATTCCCGTCTCGTCGACCTCATCACTGCAGGCCAATGGCTTCCTTCGCGTCCTCTTCGGATACCAAATTTCTGCGACCTCTTCGATCGTCCAAAACTGAAAATAGACACGCAACGAATTCAGTTAATTTCATCGTTAATTGATTAGTGTAATTTCATAATTGGATACGCAATTTTAATCGGCTTCGAGTGCGAGTCGGGGAAATACGAAATTAGCGAAGAGCTCGAGATCATTTTTAACACCCGACTGCCCGCTAGGGCAAAAAGACGGGAGTTATGCGTTTGACGGAGGCCCCCCGATTTTGCTGCTTTTTGTTGACTCCAGTGTTTAATAATTGGATCAATGACGTGGTCAATAATTGGGTCAAGGGGTGGGACAAACAAACAAATCCACAGTTTTCCAAAATATATATTAGATAAGTTGTTTATTCGTGCTTTAAAAAATAATTGTTAGTTTTTATTTACTTATAATCTTAGTGTTTTCACGTGTTGGTTATACTATTAATTATATTTTAAAAAGGATGAAAAAAAATGTTACTGAAATTAAAAAACTCCCAATTGCAAAAAGAGTTTAAGAAACGAATTGAATTATACAGTTCTACAGTTCTAACCCAATCACCGCAGTGTAATGTGATATTTGCAAAGTGATATATGTCAGCAATATCATTTCATAAATATTATATCGCAGATACAA
>JAPYZC010008734.1:0-15453 GCA_030522665.1 Ichneumoninae sp. A BG-2022a
TTGCGACTCGTGTGATTACAGCCCTCGCTTCGCTCGGGCCGCAAACTTCACACTCGTCGCAATCGCCAACTTTCGACGCTTGTTGCACAATATACTATTATGTAACCCATGTATAAAAAGTGCTACGTTTCATGTCTGTCGAAAATAGCGTAAGGTAAACGTACCAATGACCGGACACGTCCCAGTGGCCGGACAAGGCGTGCGTGCAGGAGAGATGGAAATACGATTTTCCATGCATGTCCAGGGACTGGGACTGCTCCCTTAAGTGTCCGGGCATTGGTACACTGAGAGAAGGATCTAGTGAAAGTTACCGATCATCTAAAAAAAATTACCATAGCACATAGTAGGAGGGCGCCAGCGCGCCACCTATGGCAGAAAGTCTCCGATTAACCAAGAATTTTTACCATAATATCTAAGAAAAATTCTTATAAATTCGGTACTTCCTACCATAGGTGGCGCCCTAGCGCCCTACTACTATGTGCTATGGTAATATCTCTCAAGCGACATAGTAATCTGTACTAGATCCTTCTCTCAGTGTACGTTTACCTTAAGTGGCACTTTACAGCCAAGTGTATCATAAATACGCAGCGCATGTCCTCATCGGTCCGATTTTACTTTACGCACGCTTCTCGTACTTTACGCACGCTGGCAATACAGCGCCACAATCAGCATGCACGGAGTAACACTTCTCCTGCATTCGTTACATAAAATATTATGTGATAGTAGTGCGGTGTAGCGAACATCATACGTGAAAATGGGTGTTTTCGATGCGTGCTCGAATAAACCGCCATTTTTCCACCGAGTGTAATAATAGTACATTACTCCACGAGGTGAGTAGTGAAAATACCGCACCAAGTGACGAAAATACTTTTACTTCACTTGATGCGAAAATGGCAGTAAAACCCCCATTTTCATACCTTCTGAAGTAAAATTTGGTACGATATTATGGCGAAAAACTTTTTCGTAACTCGTGTGATTGCAACACTCGTCGGATAAAGTTTTACCGCGTTAGTAGCGAAAATTACTATCACGTTACTCTTCATATCGAACTGACTAGGTGAGAATTTCATCAGTACGAAAGTAATGATGAAATTCGTACTTTTCGTACTGTCGGTACTCACCAAGTTTTATTGAAACAAACAATCAATCGTATTCTCGAACTTCTCACAGGTTATTTCCATCTGCCTAGTGCTGAGCCGACAGATGCCAAGGAGTTCACCGTCCGGCGTATGGTGGCGTTAGTGCAGTTGGTGGCGCTCCGCGAGTAGACCCTCTTCGCGGCTGAAGACCCGGATTGATTGTAAAAGAAGAAGAAGAAGACCTTTTTCGCGATTCCGTACAGGGTTATTCCGTTGTGTGTGTTGGCGAGTGTATAAGATTTTTAGTGTTTTTAACTTTGAGTAGATTCTGTGGGAAGTGTGTGAGCATCGTACCGGACGGGGCAATCGAAGTGTATCGAGTATAAACGGTCTACCAGCGCGTGGGATGAAGTTTTGAGGTTATCTGCACCGGTGAGTAGACACAAAAATACTTTCACGTTACTCTTCATATCGAACTGACCAGTCATCATGAATAATCATGTATAAGCGATCGGACTCGATAGTATTTGTAAAAAAATTGACTAATTTCACAACTTCAAATCACTTTCGAAGTTGTGAAACGTTACAACACCCGACTTTGCTAGCCGGGTCTAAAGATTCTGGTGTCAGGTAAAACTAAGTGACTGGAATGTGTCCGGACACGAAAACATATATAAGAATACACGAATACGTATATAAGAAACCCGACTCGATATTTGTCAGAAAACAGAGTAGTTTTTTTTTTGCAAGTAAAAGCTGGCCGAGTCTGAAGATTCTCTCATGAGGTAAAAGAAGGACACTAGAAATAATGCGTCTCGTCACGAATAATCGTATATACGAAACCAGGCTCGATATTTGTGCATAAACTAACTGTAATCGTGCAACGGGAGTAGTTTTTTTTTGCAAGTCAAGGCTAGTCGAGACACAATGCTTCTCGTCACTAATAGTCGTATATAAGAGACTGGACTCTATATTCGTCAAAAAATGTACGGTAACTTGGGAATGCGAGTAGTTTTTCTTCGCAATTAAAAGATAGTCGAGTCTAAAGATTCTCTCGTCAGGTAAAACAAAGAGACTGGAAACGATACGTCTCGGTACGAATAATCGTATGTAAGAGACCGATCTTGATATTTGTCCGAAAATTCATTGTAATTGTGGAACCAGAGTATTTTTTTTGTTTGCAAGTAAAGGGTAGTCGAGTCTGAAGTTTGTCGCGTCAGGCAAGAAAGGAGACTGGAAATAATGCGTCTTCGTTTACGCGACGTTCTCGGACGCCAAAGTCTCTCCGCGATCTTGACAATTAGAGTAGCACGATGAGGACGGGAGACGCGCGGAGAGAAGGAAAAGAGCGAAAAGCAAAAGACGTACCGGTACGGTTATATACCAGTCTCCTTGCGCAGCGTATAATGGATATTAATTACCACGGTGAGCTCGCACCACTCTTCCGCGCGGCATTAAACGCATATTCTTCGTTTAGCCGATCCCTCTTTGTTAGCAATGGAGATCTTCCATAAAGCCCGCGGCGACTTTTGCGTTACGTGAAAGGACTCGGAGATAGAGAGCGGCTTCGAGCTGTGGAAACTTCGTACAACGCTCGATATAGTTTCACGTACTTCAAACGCTTAGCCAGAAGATCACATCGAGCGCTGAATCACATTTTTCTTTTCTCAGCGGACACAGACATTGGATCCGAAATGAAAGCAACAATTATAAAATAGTAGGGGAGAGCGGGGCAAAATGGCGCAACGGGGCAAAACGGGGTTTTTGCCCCGTTTGGGATCGGACAAGGTGGCAAAACTGGGCAGAAAAGTCTGATGTATCCGATAGGGCGAATTCGGGCATCCAAACATTATTGGAAAATGACGTTTTGCCCGAAAACCCCGTTTTGCCCCATTGCCCCATTTTGCCCCGCTCTACCCTACATATTTTCAATAAAATTTTTTACGTAAAAATGACTGAGGAGCAGAAGTCATAACAAAATCAAGTAATTCCAATAAATAATTCGTTCATAAATTAGACATAAACAGTCGATATCAAATAAATAGATTTTACAAACATTTATTAAAATTTCTGTAGGTCCTCTTGCTGAAGATTTTTTTCATGATTTTCAAATAGGCGATAAATTTATCACACCAAAAATACAAAGCTAAATGTCCCTAAAATTTCATACAATGTAAATTATACAATATATATAATTTGCCGCAGAACATTTTACATCATTCGTAACTCATTGCTCATTTATTCATTCAAAGGCACAATCGACCGGTCTCTCAGATGTCGTAAATTAATAATAACTCCCTATCCGTAAAGGACTGAAAACCGAATGACCGAATCCGGGGTATATGTACAAAGAAAATTAACAAAAAATATTGTTCAAATTTGTACTCAACTTGGCAACTGAAAACATTTCCTCGGTAGCTCTTTATTGGTGTCCGGGCGTCGAAGAATATCTGTGAAGGAGACAACCAATTCCAGTATGCATTGGCTGGCCAGCACGTCAAAGGCGTGAAAATGAGTCTTCCGTCACTAGGGGAGACTGGGGCAAAATGGCACAGCGGTGGAAAACGGGATGGTGAGAGCAAAACTCAATTTTCTAATAATTTTTGGCTGCCCCATTCTGTCCCAATCATACATCCGAATTTTCAAACCCGTTTTGCCCCACGTATCACCATCGCCATCTCCAAAGTTATTGGAGAATTGCGTTTTGTCTCATTGTCCCGTTTTACCCCGGTGTGCCATTTTTCCCCGCTCTCCCCTATTCCTTTTCTCCCCCACTTGTCACGGCAGAGACATTGCGTACGCAATGACGACGAGGTACGCAGAGATTCGATGTCCCCGTAGAGGAAGAGGTCGAGTCATGAACGTATTCTCGTATATTATGGCCGAAATTCTCTCGGACATGCGCAGATGTAATCAATACTATTACCTTTGGTAATCGATACTCGCGATCGATTTGTATGTGTAGGCGAGAGCGGGGCAAAATGGGACAGTGGGGCAAAACAGCATAGTGGGGCAAAACTGAATGTTTCAACAATTTTTGGATTACCCATATTGTCCCAACGATACATCCGGATTGTCAGACCCGTTTTGCCCCACTCACCATCACCGCGACCACCCATAAGTTATTGGGAAATCGCGTTTTGCCCCACTGTCCCATTTTACCCCGCTCTCCCCTACTTACTCCTACATCGATACTTTCTACCAGCACCTCGATTAATTCCAGTGAAATCAGCTCGAGTAGATAAAAAATTAAATCACTGGTATAATTATCAAGATTACACCCAAACTCTCTCTCTTGATTATCTTCATAATTTTACCAGGGATTTAATTTTTTTAATCCAGTCGAGCTATACATAATATACAGAATATACATACCCAAATATAACGTAGAAAACTTTATTATAAATCACAGTAAATTCGAATAGAAAAATATGAAGCCCCTGGCTCGAACAATGACGCGATAATCGTTAAGACAATAAAAATTATATAGCTCATCGTTGAATGCGAGGACACACACCACACACATCGTACCGAGCCGATCTCTCGAGTTCTCCTCCATGCGACGCTCACTTATCACTTTTCTTTTTTTTTTACTTTTTCTTTTTTTCTTCCCCTTTTCATTTATCTCTCATTCTTTCTCGTTCGGTTCTTTCGTCCCCGCGGCACCGACCGCTTACACGCCAAATTGTTCCCATTCGAAGATGAACCGTGGCGCGCGGGGTTTCGCCTGAAAAGACTCGTTCGCGCTTATAAATCTCTCCGGCTGCTCTCTCGCTCTTTCGCGGTGCGCGGTATACGTCAGGGCCCGAATGGAACGGTTACGTGCGCCGGAGCGCGGGAGGGTGTGTGGGGCGCCGAAAAAAGAGCCGTGAAACTGTGTGTGCGCGCGCGCTCGCCCGCGCTTGTGTGCAAACTCCGAACGAGAGAGTGAACGGAAAAGGATCGTCACAAAGCGCCATCCGCCTCGCGGTTCTCTCGCGGCGCGTCCTCACACCCAGAACCGCGGCCCAACAGCCACATTCGGGGGCGCTCTTTCTCTATCTCCCTCCCCCCCCCCTTCTTTATTGGAGTTCGGTTCTCGCGAGCGAGGAGGAGAGCGAGAGAAGAAGCGTTTCGTTCTCGCGGCCTCGGAATTCCTAATTCTTCGAAACCGTCGGAGAATTCCCGAAAGGGGAACCCATTGAGAGAGGATCGGGCATATCATTAGCGCCCCTCCCCCCCTCTCGCCCCCCCCTCCCCCGCGTCCCGACACCCGTTGGGTTCTCAACGGCGTAGCAGGTATTCCTCGAGACTCTCTAGCGTTCTGTGAATGGACCGCGCTCTAGTCACTCTTTCATCTCTCTTATTCCCTGAGGTTTTTTTATTTCTTCTTTTTCTCAACGTTTCCTTTATTCGTCTGGGATCTTTTCTCTCGGAAGATTTTTTGTTTTTTTATTTTCACCGATTCACCTGTACTCAACTGCCCAAGTCGCGGTTAATCGCCGCCGAGGACACTTTTTTTTTTCTTATGTGTTTCAACCGTGAGCTATCCGGGTGGGAAGAAATTCTACCGAGTCACCGGTGACTCGCGACATTTTTTTACTCCGAACGGATACCGCAGTGTTCGGCGGTATTTTTTTTTTTCTGACTGTAGAGTTGCCGGTAACTTTTTTTTAAGTTTAATTAACGGACACCGAAATTCGGGGCTAGATAATAATAATATTATTGATCATATTAATAATAATAATATTATTGATCATATTAATAATAATAATATTATTGATCATATTAATAATAATATTATTATTAATACTAGGAGAAAAAAAATTGTTGGATTATTATGGCTTAAATTTCTTTGGTACAAATAAAGCATCGTTTTGTTAAAAGATTATTTGCTTCAATTTATTAAAAAATTTTGTTGTACCAACAAAATACATCTTTGAACTTATGTCACCGTGCATTTGGTTAATCCAACCATATCTTTTTTCCAGTGTAATAATAATATTATTATTATTATCGATAATAATAATAATAATGTTTTTCACCTAGACCATAAGTTCCAGGTCAATCTCAACCGGACTACTGTTGATGTATCACCGATAAAAAATATCTTCCGAAATGTCATTATTTTTGTCGGAAGGCGTTTTCGCGTGTGTTTTTGTTGTCGTTACCAGATCGCAGGATGGCGGGAACCATGTCCAACCTCGTCCAATTAATACTTTAAGTGCGATCGTCCGCGGTCACCGAAAATGCAAAAGTGTCTCGGTGGTCCGCGGGTTTCGCGAATGGGGGAGGATGGGCGGGGGGGGGGGGGGGGGGGGGGAGAAACGGTGTCCGGGTAAGATAACAGGAAAGGCTGCGGGTAATAGGTGGTAGATTCGCCCTAGCGCGGAGAACATACGCTTCATTAACGGATCATCTCGTGTTAATATCTACTTTATCCCGGGCTGACCGTATCAGCAGTGGGCAGCCGGGTACCGCCGGCTGTGCCCTCCACCCTCTCGGCCCCCCTCCCTCCCCACCGCACCCCGCAATCTACTCGGCGTTCCTCGATATGCATGTATCTATCTCCGTGGCGCATCGCTACACCAACCACGTACACACGGCTGTGTACGCTATTTATACCGCGCCTATATCTACCCGCGGAGTGGTATAAGCGCGTTTACAATAGACACCTAGATCATGCGCGCTGTTTTGGACCGCTACGCCGGCGCACACCTATTCACACACACACACACACACACACACGTGCGCACTCCCCTACTCTGAACTATCGCGACAATTATACTTTCCCGTTATTGCTGATATGTTCGCTACTTTCTCGACTCCCGACACCCGGAACTGTGCATAGAGAACATAGGGAAGAGTGGGGCGAAACGGAACGCCGGGGAAAAATGGACTATGTCAATTTTTCGAAGATGGTGGAACGATCGGTCTACGGGGAAACATTTTTAGGACGAGTTCCATTTTTTTTTAATAATTTTTTTTAACTTTTCCTATCTTTCGAAAATCTTTGTACTTGGTTCTGAAGATTTTTTTCATAAGGTCGCGAAAAAAGGGCGCAGCAGTCAGTAGTTGGGGCTTGTTTTTATAAGATTTCCATTTTACCGACAAAAATATTAAGCATGTTACTTTTTTCCTTGTAATCTGGGGATTGATGTGCCTTGAATTGATCTTGTCATCTCTATACAACATTCTCGAGTATGTTCGATAATTCTTTAACGCGATTATGTAGGGGCGACATAATATTTATCATGAATATCATAAGAGGCTGCGTGTATCCTCGTGCAGGATGATCGCGCGAAGGCGCGAAGGTGAGAAAGTAAACGAGTTGCTTCGTGGAAAGTACGCGGAGAGTCAGAGGTGTTACGAGCATCGTGGGGACCGTGTATAACACAGGGAGTCTGGCTCTCACCTCGCTCGAGAGACCGCCGGAGTATATAACATCGTAATCGCAATGGCTCTATTAACGTCTCCCGTAAAGTCTTTTTACATATAATCAGCCCCGGTATCGTCGGCTATACGAGCCTGCGAAATATGTGTATCACTCGAGGGTATACCGCTGTTGATACGGTTATCGCCGAAGCGGTGACCGTAGAACTATAAATTATCTGGCCAAACGATTAAAATATTAGGTTTTTTTTACGCCGAGCTCCGATATCGATTAAACCTTTAACGATCAGTACAAGATATTCCATCAATGTTTGTACTGTTATCAATTTTTTTCCGAAACTGATTTGTAAGATTTAACCATTTGAATCGCATCTTGTACCAACTCATTAAACTACCATGATTTTGGAAATGTTTCGACGAATCATCGTAAAAATTATGACGTCGTCGGAAGTCGGTTAAAAGTTGACGTTGTCGAAAGTCGGTTGAAAATATTGGGCCCAACGTTAAATTCGGTAAATCTATCGTCCTTCAAGGGGTTACAGATTAAATACCCGAGCGACATCTTTATAAAAACAAGGTCCATCCAAGTGGTTGAAAAGTTAGGTTTTTTTTTTATATTCCATTAATGTTCGTACAGTTATCACTTTTGTCGGAAACAAATTTGTAAGACTTGATTAACCCTGTGAATCGCATCTTGTACGAGCTCTTTAAACTGCCATGAATCATCACAAAAATGATGACATCGTCAGAAGGTCAATGAGTTGGTTATTAGAAATATTGACCCAAGGTCAAACTCGGTAAATCTATAGTTCTTCAAAGGATCAAAGATTAAATACCCGCGCGAAATCTCTCCTTAAAAACAAGATCGATCGATATCGACGTCAGTTATCAATTTTGTCTTTAATATCAGAAACATGATTAAGCGTATAATTTTCACTCGAAACACCTCGTTGGTAAATTATTAAGATACGATCCCGAAAATCCAATATATCTCGAGTGTCCGAAATCGTCGATGCCTAATTCGGTGTTCCACCGCGCGGCCCGGTCTCCTCGGCCCGCCTTCAAAAGCCTATTATGTTCCCGAATCTAATAGCAATGTTACGCTCGATCGATACACAGGCTCGTAAGCGTGTTGTATTAGCTAAGAGGGTATAGGGCGCGAGTGTGAGCAGTCTTTACTCTTCACTGCGGGAGTATTAAGAGTGATGATCGAAAATAGGGACACGAGGTGGGGGGGGGGGAGGGGGAGACGAAGGAGGATGGATAGGAAGCGTGGTAGTCCGATATGGTTTGCAGGACTGCCGGGTTTCGTCCGACGGTCAGTGCTGGTTGGTCGGTCGAGAAACAGCTCGTAGTAGTTGGGATAGTAGTCCCTGGTTGTATGTATGTAACGTCGTGGTGGTTTGCTGGTAGCGTCGAGGAGCTAGGGCGTACGTCGGACGAGAGCGCCTTTCGTTCGAGAAACACGAACGGGAGGAGACGGGGATAAAGAGAGGAGAGAGAGGTGTAAGGGTGAGAGGGTTGGCTAGCTGACTGCCTGGCTGCGCTACACGCTTTTCTACTTAGCGCCCTGCCACCCCCCGAGGGGCTTCTGCTCCGAGACCCACCCTAATTGCGTCCGAGAGACCGGACAAAGCGCGACCCGTGTATGTGTGGAGCGCGGGGACGTACGTAGGTATGTCCGGCCCCGGCGGCATTCAGTTCCGGTCTCTACCTCTGTCCTCGGCCTGGTTCTACCTCGCTTATGTATGTATGTATATATATATATATATATATGGAGAAGTATATATATATGTATCTACCCTCAGACCCATGCTCACCCTCGGCAAGTCTCTCTCTTCCTCTTTCTCTCGAATCCTGACGCGAGCGTCAAGGCCTCTTGCCCTCCGGCCCTGTGGACACGCTGTACTACAAAGTTTCGTACAGGACTGAATAAACTTGGTCGCCGCAGACCTTACAACTTTTCTGCTACGAAATACAAAAATAAAATGGAAAAAAAGGAGGAGAATAAGAAAAAGATGAACGAACGAAGAGTTTGCTTGTTCGGTTGGCACGGTTATTCGGTGCGGATTGTCGTGGCCCCTCACACTCGCGTGTTCACATGACCTATCCGTCATTAGAGAAATATCGTGACCCGGCTTGTGTGAGAGAGCTTTTTTTCGGGGTTTCGTTCACCGCGAAGTTTTCGTGTGAGGGCGTTAACAACGAAGTTTTTTTTCATCCTATTGTGTGAGTTACTTGGTTTTTTAGCGCTTCTCCATTTCGGTGCTCGTTATTAGGAGTTCTCGAGATTCATTTAATTTCCGTTTCATCTGTGAAGAGCTGCTTTCGTTTCGGCGATCGCAGCGCCGCGTGGCGGATTCTTGCATTAAAACCGGTACCGAGACCCGATAGACGACCCCAACGCTTACCGACAAGAGCTGCTTTCGATTTGGCGTTTTTTTCATTATTACAACGTGACTGCGCATGCGCATAGTCGTTTTCTGGTACGAATTTCCACCAAAAAATGACCATGCGCATGCGCTCGACCGGTTTTTGGGGGAAATTCGTACCAGTAAACGATTGTGCGCATGCGCACCATCATCATAACGGCAAATCGAAAGCACCTCTGGATTGCCTTCCCAGTAAAACCAATTAGTTCGCGGCTCCACCGCTGCGAGTTGGAAGCGACTTTCCGCGATCGTAGCGCCTCGCTGCGGATTTTGATGTAAAAACTGGTACGGAGACCATTCGATCTCTAACCTCCACCGATAATCATTACCGTCCCAATACCGGCGATTTGGCGGCGCCACCAGCGTAACGCAGTTATCTCTCACCGAATCGAGCGAAATTTCGTGGAAGGTGCAGCGCGCGCGACGTGGCACAATGTTTTAACGTGTATTCGCGATAGGAGAGCATGTGCTGGTGGGTGAGTACTCGCTTACTCGTAGCAATCGTATACGAGATCGCGGTACGTGGAGAGAAGGAAAGGGCGATGGGGGTCAGGGGAGGGGGGAGCTCTGGAATAGAGTGAAAGATTTGCTGTAGCTGCGGCGGAAGCGGAGGGCGAGCGCGGATGTACCGCGAGCTCTCGTCGTCGTCGTCGTCGTCGTAGTTGTCAGGAACGTAGGGGAATCCCGGGGGCGGAGTCCGAGGTGCGGCCAGCACGTTCGCTCCTCCTCCCGCGAGCTTTGAAAGCTGCTTGGCCGCAAGGTGGCTCGCGCCGTCTCGCTGGGTGCACTGTTTGCTCTCGACGACGAGGGGAACCCGATACCGACGTCGCTTTCGTGCGATCTCGCGGTTGAATTTCGAGAGGACCGCTGTACGGAACGTGTTTTATCGGTACTGACAAGACTGCTCGAGGCAATAGATGATGTTTCAAAGCGTTGGATAGTGCGGAGAAAAAAATAGCGATGGAAAGGCCTGACGCGATTAGTCCACTGTGTTTGAATGCGCGCGCGCTAGATTCGAGGTTAGGTGCGGGCCGAGCCGAGACCCCCAGCCAATCAGAGCGCCGGAAAAGCGAACCCAAATTACGCTGCGATTACGAGGAAAGCGCCTCGATTTCTTGTAAATATAAGAACGATAGGGTAAATGTGGGGAATATAGTCCGGTCCGTATAGGGTAGAGCGGGGCAAAATGGGGCAACGGGGCAAAACGTAATTTTCCAATAATTTTTGGATGCCCGAATTCGCCCTATCGGATACATCAGGCTTTTTACGTGTTAATCAAGGTGGGCCATATTCACCACTTTTCCCCTATAGATGTTCGTAATAATTTTCTTTTCTCTACCATCGTGGAAACAACAGTTCGAGGTATCGTTGTGAATTTTTTCAATTTTTTTTAGCTCGTTTCGATAATATCCTAGCTGTTCGAAGATCGGGCGAAAATCGGCAAAATACCTCGTACGCGAACGGTTAAGACCGACTTGGGAGATCGCTCTGCTGCGCCCGTTCATCTAGCGAGAAATTGTCGCGACGAAGAAAGTAGCTTAGGTAAAGATATTAAGTTTGGTATATACCGAGGCAAAAGTCCTTTCCGTCTGAGCGTAGCCCGAGCGTATCAAGATCGATAAAAGGGCTTGGGCGGCGGGGTGGTAGCGCCGTTCTGCTCGCCGGTACGAGGGGTGAGAATAAGAAAAAAAAAGAAAGAGAACTCGTTTGGAGGGCAGCGATTCGACGAGAAGCGGGAAGGAGTATGCTAGGTAGTTTATACGAAGTGCGTACGCGATGGCAGAGCGCGGGCGCGAGAGCAGCAGGGGGACAGGAAACAGGCGAACAAAGTATAAGGAGGGTGCGATATAGAAACGCGGTGCCCAGCCGTCAACAACCCCGACAACGACGTCGTACTCTCTGGGCACAGACACACAGACACACCCACACAGACGCACACACTCAGCGACTTCATGAAATTTACATCAAACTCGTATTAACTGTATGAAATGAGGGAATTCAATTAGGTTGGCGCTTTTATTAATACAAAATGATTAATTGAATATTTCGCGGGCGACAATGAGGCAGCTAAAAAGCGGTAGAATTTTCATCTCAGATATATATGTATATGTACATGCATATACAGTGTATGTATAAATATCCACGAACAGTCGTGTCTCCAGTGTGTGTGGGCAAAGTTTCTTGATTCCCGAACCTCGAACTCCGTTACATTGATATGTACGATATATACGAATAAAGGAGCTTTCGCGAAAAGGGTTGCTCGACGATATAACCAGCGGCTGGAGATAGGGCGGAAGAGTAAAAGGCGACAGATGTTAGTGGCGTATAATATTAAATATCGCAAGTCCCGCGGCACTCGCTCGATGTGCCCTCGCGCCTATCTGATCCCGCGCCGGTTTCCTTCAATTTATTTTCTCCCGAATGTCTCGCACCCCCGTGTGTGTTTGTGAAACAGGTTGCAGATATCGCTAGGAGCCTCGGAACTGCGCTAGCCTCGCGGCCGAAGGGGTTACAGTCACGGGCGCGAGGCGCGATCGGATGCACCTGCCTCCCTCGTAGACAGGTATTAACCTACGTATGCAGAATGCAAATCGACGTTTCGATACTTTTGCGCGGGTACGGTCAATGAAACTTATTTTAAATACAATAGCTTGTGCGTTAAGCTAATTTTTACCAAGTGCCGACTATACATGAAACAAAATGATTTTCTGGGTTCAAATAATTTTTTATGGCTCTTCTTTTGCAGTTGAAAATTATAGATTTGAGGGGACAGCGATTGGGTTTTTTAATATTCTGAATCCGAAAAAATACCTTTTCCAGTTTATCGTTTTTACCTAACCCATATGGTATTTTTTTCCAGAAGGCTCGTTGCCATCATTTTATGAATAAAACTGAGAATTTCATGTATCAATTTTTGTTGTTGTGTATGTATACTTAAAAAAAAAATTGATCGACATAATATGCTGGTATAATATGTAAATCAATAGAAGATATTCCATTAATGTTCATACAGTTATGATTTTTGTTCGGAAACAGATTTGCAAGATAATTAACCCTTTGAATCGCGTCTTGTACCAATGCATTAAACTACATGATTTTGCGAATGGTTCAACGAATAAAAATTATGACGTCGTCGGAAGGTCGATAAGTCGGTGAGAAATATTCACCTAAGGGCAAACTCGGTAA
The DNA here is from genome assembly GCA_030522665.1 of Ichneumoninae sp. A BG-2022a. Lineage (NCBI taxonomy): Eukaryota > Metazoa > Arthropoda > Insecta > Hymenoptera > Ichneumonidae > Ichneumoninae sp. A BG-2022a. The sequence continues at coordinate 13,070 of JAPYZC010008734.1, forward strand.
ATGTATTGTCCTTCAAAGGGTTAAAGATTAAATACCCGAGCGAAATCTTCATAAAAAAAACAAGATCGATCGATATCGTTGTCAATTATTAATTTTATTTTGTCAATATTAGACATATTATTAAGCGTATCATTTTTCACTTGAAACACCTCTTTTGTAAATTGATAATATGCTGTTATAACCTGTAAATCTAAAACAAAGGTTCGCGATTGCTATATTTTCCAGTATGAAGCACTTATATTCTAGCGAAAATTACGGGATAATCGGGTAATATCCGCGACAGCAAAAATTACCATATTCTCTCACAGAATTTGTCAAATTTAATACGTATGTTTACCAGGATGTCGCTGTAGTTTCCATATACCTGAAATTTCTGTCAGTTTTTACCACATTTATGTTAATTTCTATCAGATCTTTCTCTCAGTGTAAAACTCGCCAATCCTCAATCCTGCAATTTTTGTTTGTGTTCGTAACAAAACGAACCTTTTCATCGGTACTCGTGTCCCGATTTCCATTTCCCAGGCTCTGCGCATACCGAGCAAAATGTCCATAGATAAAAGTATACACCGGGCGAAACGCATACACAATCAAAGGCCCCGGGTCAAAGTTTCGCCGAAAAACTTTTTCAATGAAGATTATACGCAAAGTCGTACTAACTACTCGGGCCAACTTTTTTCATTCCTCGAGACTGCAGTGTGTCTTTGAAAGACCCGGAGATGCGCGGGATGACGGGGGACTTGAACTCTACCGAGTCCAGGACGAGGCAATAGGCAAAAGCGTGGATGCATATATATACATATATATATATATGTATATATGTATATATACACATAACATATAATATACATATATGCATCCAAGGGCTATCCGTAGAATTATTAGTGTAGAAGTGCCCAGAGTAGCTTAATATACAGAAGAGAAGGGGGCAAAGGTAAAGAAAAGAACTAGATGGTTACTACCGGCGAGGCTGTCTCTCGTTTTACGTCGGGTAAAAGTGTGCGTTGGGAGTAGCCGGCAGGCCGCCCGGCGTAAAATTGCAATTTATCGCTCGTTAAGTGGCGTTCAAGCAGCGCAGACGAGCATAACGATGCGGTGTGGGCCCATGCACGACGCGCGCCCCCCTCTCGCTCTCTACTTTTTCTCCCTCGGCAATCCCCCTCCCCCCCCCCCTCCCAAATAATTCTCCACCCGACATCCTTAATACGTCGTTTATTCTTCACCCATCAAAATAGTTTTATTCCACGCGTCCGAATTCGTCCGAAGATCGATGAATATCGTGCGTGCTTAATTCTCGCCGATTAACCCTAGTTTAGGGGGAAAAATGCATATCAATTTTTTTTGGTAAATAGTTATATACAAGAAATAATATTTTATATACATTAGTTATATACAAGAAATAATATTTTATATACATTAGTTATATACAAGAAATAATATGTCTCCGGTAAGAATTGTCACCGAAAAAAAGCTTCCAGCTCACTGTCTCGCGCTTTGAACTTCGAGTTATTAACAAATTTTCCACGTCACTCATCGAATCACAGTGTGCGTCGAATGGTCCAAAACGCCCCGGAAATTCACGTTTCTCCCTCGCCGACGCGTATAGCCGGCGCGCAAACATCGCCTTCCATTTAATTTACCGTCCGCTGCGAGATATAACGACAAACATCGCGTTCAAACATTTGACAAACACTCGTAGTCGAGTCGTCACTGCATTTCGCTCGGCATATACGTTTTCCTGCGCGCAACGTCTGTTTCCCCGGTCGGCAAAAGTTATGCTCTGAGGCGGGTGGTGGGGGATGAAGGAGGGTCGGGGGGTTGCTCTCTCGTGTCTGGCGAACGGGTCAAAAGGGATCAAAAGCAGTGAAGGGTATAGAGGCGAAAGGGGGAAGGTCCTCGCGGCCCGGCTCGTAAAATTCTTCGACGAACTCTCTACTCCGTTCGTCGAAGCTGTTGAGGGAGAGGCTCGACATCAGTTGATTACAATATACAATTAGGACCACTAAAAAAAATCGCTTCATTTCGCCACGGCATTGCTCATCGAAACATGCGAACCAATAACTCGGTAAAAAAAATTCCACGAGGTTCGGGCTCGGGGAAAACTTCTGTTTCGTCGCAAGACAAACACACCTCGAAGACCGTCTCGATGGTTGATTTTTAAGGTAGTACTAGCCCAATGACTGACGCCGCCCAAGTTTGAGAGGAATAAAAGAGAATTACAAACACTTCTCGATCGGATAAAAATCTGAAAAAATCAAGCATATGAAAGATGCTGATAAAATCGTTCTTCCATAATAATGATCCCAAAATGTTATTCGTTTCCTTTATGTTAAAATTTGTTTAAAATCGTAATTTTCAAGTATTAGATAAAATTCTGAAAAAATGCA
>JAPYZC010008736.1:0-16604 GCA_030522665.1 Ichneumoninae sp. A BG-2022a
TAGGGCGCTAGGGCGCCACCTATGGTAGGAAGTACCGGATTTATAAGAATTTTTCTTAGATATTATGGTAAAAATTCTTGGATAATCGGAGACTTTCTGACATTGGGGGCGTGCTGGCGCCCTCCTACTATGTGCTATGGTAATTTTTCTTAGATAATCGGTAACTTTCACTAGATCCTCCTCTCAGTGTACGTGTTATTTTTTTCCCGTTTTCACGGGATGACCGGGACGTCATCCGGTGGACCGAATATTCATCGAGATCCGAAAATGCCGAATGAACATGTGTGCATGAACAAGGAAACAAAAATATACGTATTGTAGCAACAAAATAAAATAAAAAAAAAATCGTCGTCACGAACGTCGAGTGAAAGTAATGGCCGTTCGTCGATGTTGATTTAGCATTTGACGGAAAAAAACTTCAAAGGGACGTAGCTTGTCGACCGTAAATTTTATATCACCAGCATCTGCGCTCGGGGATCGACGCATGAGCGAACAAACCTTAGTGATGTTTCTACGCCACTATCTTTACATCTCGGAGTAACAAGCGACCCATAAAAAAAGAATGACTCTTCATGTCGAAGAAAAAAATATACGATCCGTACTGCATTTAGAAAAGTCTCTCGCTGACTCGTATCCGAGTCAGAGCGAGACTCTGATCCTATTAAAATAACGAACGAAAGAAGGGAAAAAAGCACCAACCTGGAGTTTTTTCGCTAGTAAACAAGTATCGTTGACTTGAGGTCCTTGGGGCGGTCGTGAGGTGCTGCATCTTCCTGCCGCGGCCTCGCTAGCTTTACCGTATCGAGCGACGGCGACGGAAATCGTCGTTCCGGGTGGACACTTGAGCGACAGAGTCTCCTCGTCGCATGCCGCCCTCTGGTACGTCTTTAGGGTGCCTGACAAAATTTCTGAATATTAAAGCAAAACAAATACGTAACGAGAACGGACGCGAGAAAAAGTTAGAGAAAAAAAAATAATGACAATAGGTAAATTGATTAGAGAAGAAAAAAGATTGAGGATCGATTAATAGATTGGAGAACAAAAATTATTGATGACAGATTAATAGATTCGAGTGAGAAAAAAAAAAGAAAAAAGGAAAACAATTTACGCGCACGAGCAGCGTGTTCGATACGTGTACAGGACAAGTCGGGGCCAAAACAGTGTTCATTAGTCGGCGGGTTAATTCGTTTAATAAGTTCGAACGAGTTTTCGGAACGGTGGTAATTAACGAGTGAACGAAAGTGCCATCGGGGCGTTAGAATCGACGAGCGAACCATTATCCGAAAAACAGCGTGTGTACGTGAGCGCGGTTTAGATACATGTGTGTTGGTGTTAATGACACACGGATTTTCCGGTAGATACGGGAGGTCGAAAACCCATGGCGTTGGTACGGTTATCCGTGCGATAAGGCAATTATATCATTTACAGCGGCAGCGAAGCGACGATGGACGAGAGAATAAGGGACGTGGGAGTGGGCGAGGGAGGTTGAATAGGGTGTATTAATGAGAACGACGAGGCAGAAGGGACCAGGCGAGAGATATGCGATAGTTACATTGTTAACGTAGGAACGTCGAACGAATTTATCGTTCGAATCAAAGTACATGGAAGGATACGTGCATTTTGCAGAGGGATGATAGCGTTTGTGTCGACGATTGTGTAGCGGGTAGAAATGGTGATAATGTATGAGCGATGTGGCCAGCAGATATGCGAGTAACAACGTGTAATGTCGTGAGCCAGCACCAGTCGTCGTTGTTAACGTTACCCATCACCAGATTTATTTTTTTTTCCATTTGCAGAGCCAGCGTTTTTTGCGATGCGAGACGAGAGCAGACCATTGACCAGCAGCGAGGACACATGAAAAAGAGTAAAGATAGAATTTCGTTAGTAAAATACGCTCGAGTATCGTGTTCGACGGAACGCTAAAAAAAGACAAATTTACACGCAACAGGGAAATTCGATATGCGTAATTCAAAGAATTCGTGGGTGTATACAATTTAAACCTGTAAAAACGGTAAATTTCAACAATTTTGGTACCGAAACCCGGTGGATCGTTGAGGGCATGGCTGCTGCTACATAGTTGCAGGAAATTAACGACAGCGTCGAGTGGGACTGCAGCAGATATTTTACATGCCCAATGTAACAAAATGCCAACCATCAGAATTTGTGTTCTTTTTTTTTGCACGCTAAATTGCAGGACATGAGACTGAGAGCTCGAGCTATTGCGGTAATGGAATGTCGGAGCTCAATTTCCACGGAATGATTTAACTCAACATTATGGTAATACGTTATTGCCTGAGGTACGGAGGAGCGTAATGAAGGCCATCACTTACGATTACATCGCGGAAGATGCAAAGGCGGAGGAAACTCCTTTGACTATCGACGGTCTTGTGTATACTTTGTTTGATCTTTTTTTTGTTTTCGCTTTGAGGAAGCAAAAAAATAAATAAAAACTACGTGGTAAGAAAAACAATCTAAATTTATGGTCGATACAATTATTGCACACAAAAATTAATGACAGTGTTCAAATACAGACTCAAGATTTAAAAAAATGATTGAAAAACGTCTCTAGAACAATTCTACGTATGACTATTGTGGACAAAACAACGATAAAAGTTATCATCGTTATTCCCAATACGATAAATGTCTACGCTTTTCCGTGCTCACTTAATTATTATTTTTATTTTCTTCAAATCACAGAACGACTCGAGCGAGCGTCGGAGAGATAAAGAGATGGCACAACTTCGTATTATGCGAAATCGGCTCGAGTTTATTTTACCCTTAAGCCAGGAACAATACGGTTAAAACCGGACACAATGCCCAGAGTCCGCCGGTTCGTTAACTATCCGAATCGGGGCGGCTGAGGAAAAATATTTGAATACGATTATCCGAAGTTAACGAGGCGACGGGAGCGAGCGACGGGACGTCGGAGAGACGGAAATATACGGAAAGAACGCAACGTTGTTCTTTGCGAAGAGATGCCTCGGGAAAGGGTTGATTCGTCTCCCTGTCCCGGTGCTCTGTCTTCAGAAATTTCATTGGTTTAGTTAATAGGTCAAGGAAGGCGCGATGTAAACGCAGCCGGTAACGAGCAGTTGGATTAAAAAGACTCCATTGATCTGACACAATGGGCGCAGAGCCCCGGCATCTGTACAACGAACGAAGGGGTGGTTGCACATCCCTCGCTCGAGCGGAGGTGGCGAGTTCACTTCGCCGGATCCAGTGCAGACAATGGTGATCAAAAACATTCTTGCAGAACTTGTTTTTCGCAAGAAAGGAAGAATGCAAAAAAAAAAAAAAGAAAAAAAAGAAGGCGGGAGGGTAGAAAAAACGGGAAACGACAAAGGGTTGGAGGGTATTAGTGAGAGAATGAGAAACGGAGGGTCGAAACGGAAAACGAGATAGAGGGATGCGCCGCCTGGACGGAAAGCCTCGCCTCCCTTACGATTCCGCTTCACGAAAGTCCGAGAGCTCGTGGGTCGCTCTTAGCACGCGAACGAACGAACGAAGAACCGAGAAAGGGGGGTTCTCTTTCCATTCTCACCGGGTCTCGTTGCGCGCGTGATCAGCATTAACAAGGCGTTTCTCGTTTGATCGATACCTCGGAGGATCTCTAATAGTCCATTGGCCCGGAGGAAAAACTTGGCCCGCTATATATACGCGCACTCAATTGCGATCTGAGTTCGTACCGCGAACTACGATAGCACAGTTCGGACTTTCTATCTTTAGTGAATACTATAATAGCCGGATTACGAAAAAGAAGGCTCGGTACCATTAGGGACAGACCACTGTCCTCTCAGTATGTCTCGTTAATAATACATCGACTTCAATGGACTGTCCTTCCATTAAGCGGATTAAGATGATAACTTATGCATGTTCCCAGCGATATTCGGAAGAACTGCAGTCTGGTTCAAGAACCGCAAAATGTGGATGAGATAGTGTAAACGATAGGGGAAGTTTAAAAAAAATGTGAACATTCTTTTTCCTCTCCGACCTACTTGCCGGTAGTTTTTACAGTCAGTGAAAATTTCGACTGTGTTACTACCATCTATCACGCGTGCGGTTACGGGGAGGGTGTACGAGTGGCCGCAATCTAAAATGCAAAGAGTTCGGTCCTCCGCCGAAGAATCCATCCGCTTTAGCCTGCATCCTGCCATAGTTGAGGCCTTGGAAGCGCGTTACGAGGATAATCCGCTCTTTGACAGGATTCTGGGACGATTCGACGGTGTGAGGGTTACTCTCACCGTTCGATTGGTCCAATCCTGGATTATGGTAAGATGTTCGACTCAACCTCCCCGATCGTTCGTTGGACGGTGTTGCACGGTAACTTCGGTCAGATAAACAATGAGGCGGTGGGATTGGCGGGGTCGACGATGTCTATATGATTTAATAGGCTCCAGAGACGAGATATATATCACGCGCATACATATCCAAACTGTCAACATCGATCGACCACCAGGGATTCCGCAGCATCCCAAACTTTCGTGTCGCCTCTCTCTTGCTCCGCCTTTCGTGACCTTAAATTTTTTCTTTCGTCTTTTTGCGGACGACCGTCATGAGGTCGACACGGTGGAGATGGATAGTTTGCGATGCGAAGATAATGGAAGAGGCAGCGATACGAATCCCCCGAAGTTCCGCGATATTGGATCAATGTCCGTTTCTGGAGCTAGTGGGGCAGCCCCGTAACCGGAAGACGCGCCGCCCAACCTCCTTGCCGGTAGACTCCGGGCGAGCCTCGATGTCGAGGGTAGCGCGAGAGAAAGCTGGAAGGGAAGGAAGGAGATGAAATTTATAGAGATTCGAAAGAGGCAGGGGGAGTGGAGAGCGACTGCCTGCGCCGTTCTGCTTCCATGCCCTTCCATACATCCCGTGCCAATTCTCTAACTCTCTTTGGTCTCGGACAACTGAAATCTGGAGTCGATGCCAAGTTTCGGTGCTCCTTCGGTTCACTTCTCTGTATCAACCGGTCCCGAGCTCAACTCGTTGTACGGATCCACTCGCTATATCCTATACCGTCCCTATATTCCAGATCCCCTCGAACTTTCGGTATCTGCCTGCTCGCCGGCTTAGTTCCTCGCCTCCGTTCTGTTTCGAACTTCCCGGCCCTCGACAGAGAGAGAGAGAGAGAGAGAGAGAAAGGGAGTCCTCGTTGAAGTACAAGACACGATCGTGAAGAGTATATCATTCGGGAAGAGGAGAAATTTTTCGTACATTTTAATATTAAAATGTCTCAAATTCGGAAGGGAGCGTGAAGGGCGGAAGGGCTGTAGATATCATCAGCAGAAGTCTGCAATTCCTTCATCCACAGGTTTTTTTCTGATTTTTTCCCCCACCGTTTATATCTGGCGTGCATGACGATCCGCTCGAGCTTACTTGACGTCCTGACGCGTATTCAAACAGCGGGTAATTATTAATGAAATAAAGATTGTATTTCCTTGGCTCCCTCTCGCTTGACAGGACCGACGAATTCGGCGTCGAAGACTGGCCGAACTTGTTTCTTTTATTTTTCTTCCGGTCCGGTTTTTCCCTTTTTTTGTCAACCGTTAACGAGCGACAAACGTTTTAACCGGAGGAAATTATAAAACGCGAAGTGCTCGAGTCAACTTCGCGCAGAGGTTTTCATTCTTCGGCTCTTCGGGGTCACTGAAATACGGGACTTAACGAGCTGAAACCAGGACCGAGAGGAGCTCGCGTAGCTTTTCAACTCGTTTTCTTTCCAGCAACAAAAAATGTTCGGCGAACAGTTCTCGAAAGTGAGTCGACGCATAATTATTTCATGCCATGCACGTATGCTCTGCGAACAGTAAAATAAAATTTTGTGCGATGCAAGAAATTCTCGGGAAACAATTAAAGATAATTCTTACAGTAGAGCGTACAGTAATAACCGCGTTGTAATTTCTTCTATACCAATGGTGAAACCATTTTTGCACGGCGAGTAGAAATAATAGATCTCGATAAATCGACATTCGGACTGTAATCTTTAAATATGTGGTTTCGATAGTATGTGTTCAGATATGCCTTTCGTTAATCCGCCTCGAATAACGATTAAAAAAGTTGAAAATTGAAATTTTCATATCGCTTCCTCATAAAGTTGAAAATTGAAATTTTCAAATCGATTCCTCATAAAAGCTGAAAATTGAAATTTTCATATCGCTTCTTCATGAAAGTTGAAAATTGAAATTCGCGAAGCTTCTTCTGTGAGGAAGCATTGTCTGTATTTTTGGCTTCCTCATAGAGGAAGCGCCTCTATGAGGAAGCGCTGGGTTTTTCCGCGATGCCATCGCAAAGCAAAGAAATCGTTGTTTAAAAAAAGACCCAAAATCACTCATTTTTGCAATTTTGGCTATAACAATGCCCGGTAAACTTTTTCGTTAGTTGTCGCTGTATTTTTTCACGCTGATCATGGATCTGACACTTATTTTATTTGTAGATGAATATTTGATACGAAAAAAATGAGTCAAAAAAAAAATGTATGAAATTCGAAAAATTCAAAATGACATAAAATTTAAACGGTTCGATCAATTCTCTTGAAATTTCAATGGGATCATCGGGTGATGATATTTTATATTTTTAGCCCGACAGCTCAAAAATTGCGAGCGCTACAGTGCGCACAGACATTTTCGAAGAAATTAAAAATGGCGTACAAAAAAAACAACTGAACATTTGGCAGAAACATTGACAATTAACCACACAAGCTGTGCGCGAAATTTCAGCCTGATCGGAGGCGTTCCCGAGATATAGCCATTTGAATTTTCGCGTCTGATTCACACATACACACACACATACATACATACACACACACACACACACATACACCCGGACATTTTTTCTAAATGTGATTTTTCGATGTTTTGGAACATTCTGAACACGTTTTCATAAAAATCTCGATTTTTTTTTTTTTCACCATCCCAAAGCTTCCTCTATGAGGAAGCAAAAATCAATTTTTGTGGAACGATTTATTTTTTATTAAATTTTTTTCACACGCGCAAATTGTACTGCATCGAATAATATGCAACGATGCGGAGTTACATATCGTTTCATCTGGGTCGCACGATGAAAACAATCCGAGCGTTATCCCCAATATCGCTTAAACGCTTCGGGGAATTATATTACAAATTCGTATAACGAATTTCACAATTAACTCGGGCGCAACGCCCGTACGGTAGAGTGCGCATGTGTGCGGACGATTGTAATTCACAATCCCTTCGTACATGACGGAATTTAATAAAGAAGAGTAATTTTTGTTGGACGGGAGACGCCGTGAGTTACGTTTCTGGCCCTGAGGCACGATGCATTTTTTAATGAATGTATTCTCAACGTTCACGCGCCGAGAAGCAGTGCCACGGTACACAGTGCGCACGATTCCACCTCTCTCTTTATTTATTATACGTTTCAGAATATTATTCTGACTGCCGACTATTATTGTGAGCCACTATCAATCCATTTTCTATCGAATCAAGAGACGGGGTAGCGTCTCGATGCCAAGTACTTAAAAAAAAAATTAAGCGAGTTGAGCAAGACGCTACCAAGATCTAATATCTACTCCATATTAGATCTACACTCACGCGGACCGGAAATGAGCATTTTTTAAAACGCGGTTTTTTTTTACTACCGAGATCTTGTTGCAAATTAATTTTTTTTACAACACTTGACTTCAAAAAAATGTATTCGTTGTTCAAGACCATGTGCGATGAATTTTTATACCCGCTGAACACGAAATGTCTACTAATTAAATTAAATTTAAATTTTTTCGCAACTTGATTTACAGAATTGTGTTAGCGATTCGAACAGCTTCGCATTACCTCCGGTTCTCTCGTCAAACTATTCCGTCTCGGTAGCCGCCGGATGGAGTTTTGGAACTTATCCTCCATAAATTCGGTATGATCGCGAGATGGATACGTGGAGTGTTAGATGTCTTTATTCTCCTCGCATTATCCACGAGCTTGAGCAGCCGGGACGGGGTGCCATTATCAAACATCGCTTGCAGAGCGGTTGATTGAGGGAGCGTTGGCTTCGAATCGTGCTTAGATCGTGTGTACCCGCGGGCGATAGGAAACCTTCTCTAATCGGCGTTCGTGACCACTCGGCGTTTAGCTGTTCATTCCACCGCATCAAATATCCGTCCTTCCTACAATTGCCCGTTACGCGGCTAATCTATAGCTTTGAATTACAGACGTTTACACGTACAGTTATACGCCCTAATTTCCGAGCGGAATTCTCGTTAATTTCCTACCAAAATTCGTCGTCGACGACGTTCAACTGCCTCGCGTAGTTACTCAATTTGATATATTATGCAGATGACCATGGAAATTGATTAATGTTTAGAACTCGTCCGAGCACGAAGTTAAATCGGCTTCGTGATTTAGATACGAACAACTACAAGCGTTTGCCGAGTTATCCCGATTGCTCTCGCGTTATCCGACAATTAGCGAATCACTCCCGATCACGTTCGACGCGTATCGTACGGATTACGTCGATTCCTAATGCATCATCGTCCTAATTCTCCGAGCTTGACGCGCCTGAACCTATTGTGAACCAAATAGCCCGGCGTAATATCGGTTTTGCATGGATCGTCGGGCGAGGCTCTCTTAGCGTTCAGATTATTTCTTATGTACACGTCTCAACAGAGATAACTACTGTTCAAGGTTGTTAGTCGTCACGATTCTAATGCATATATATTTTTTTCAATTTCAGTTTTTATTCGCTACGCAGACTTAACAACGGCGTCGAGCGTGATTAGAGATAACCTTGTATGGTCGAAGAAGGAAAGTACATCGTTCCAGATTTTACTCTCGTCATGTAATTACACGGTTACACATATCGGGTGACACATGTCCGGCGCACCTGGGGATACGTCGAGGTGGGTAAAATATGCAACCAGGGTAATCTGTACGGTTTAACGTTTGCTCATCTGCGAACTCGAGTTACGCTGATACATCGAGTGACAAGGCTGATGTGTGTACGTAGCTCGGTGGGTCGCTTGTATCATATAGGAATATTGTTGGTTTAGGGCACCAGCTGGTGAAATTGTCTGTGTGTGTGTGTCATGCCTCAAAATGCTAATCGAGTCTATACGCTTCCGACACTCCAGGGAGATTTCCCAGCTAAGAAACGTGTAAAGGTATATTGTCGATGTAATCTTGATAAATGATTTTGAATTTAGGCAAATTTTTCACAAAAAATTGCCTTTGCAGACTCTCATCGAAATTTCACGAACTGCCGAACACTGAATATTGTTTTGGCATCGGTCTTTGAGCAGTATTTATTTTCATAAAAATATTTATCACCATGGGGCGAAATGGACATCAAAATTACCGTTTTCAAAACGTTATTATTATATTTGAGAGCTAGTCTACTTTGCGCCACTACACCCAAATAGTATTCACTTATTTATAAGAAGATTGTGTATTATGTTCAATTACGAAGAGCCCACTTGCTAGTTGGAATTAATATTTTTGTGATGTTCATTGCGAGCGCATCGACGAAGCGAATTTACAATTTAACGGTAAATATAATACGATTATAATAAAGCGAAGGAAGCCGTCGGCAACGTTGGGGAAACAGAAACTAAACGTACGAAATAATAAAGCAACATCCAAAGCCGTCCCGAAAGGGTTCGTTGAAAGTGCGAGAGGTTACTGGGAGTGTGTATTTAAAGCTTTTGTTCGAATATTATACTTTGTAGGGCACGGAGGTAATCGGATTATATAATTCTACTAGCAGCTACGGAGGTCGAATGAAAACTCGCAAGCTCATGGAAAAATAGTACTCGCGAATGGTACACGAGGTCCCGAGACTTTTTTTTTCGTTTAAACGCAAGCCGAGGGCTCTCCCTCGTTGACCTGGCAGCCCTGCTTCTACGTTCAACTTATCGGCTCCGCATTTTCCCCAACAATAATGCACTCGGGAAAACTCTAGCCTCGAGGCTCTTTATTATTTTTTCTCTCCGCGTAAATCAATTAATCACCGAATCGATAATCGACCTGTTCGTGATTTTCGTAAAGCGTATTAAAGATTTTCGCCGGAGGCATGTTTTAAGGCAGGTTCGCGATGCCGACCGTCTTCGTTCAATTGCCTCGTGAGCTGTAAGAAAATATGCACGAGGAGAAGAAGCACGAGCCGAGGGCGGACAAGAGCTCGTGGATCCCAGGGCTCGCGGAAAACGTTTTCCACCGATCTTCACTCGTGCGGACGGCGCTATGAATATTGATACAGTTAAATTAGTTCTCCCAGCTAATTATGCATTAAAGCATCTCGTCGAATCGCCGAGGAAAAGTAAGTGGGGGAGACCGGGGACAAAAGTAACACGGATCAATTGTAACAAGCGGCCGCGCAACGCTGCGCATGATCGGACGCATCGGATATGAAGTGAGCAACATTAGATAGCTGAGTTTACAAAAATTCCAATTTGCCGAAACCAAATGTGATTCACGAGTGCAGAAGTGATTTTTCGGCTCTGTGGATCGCGTCAGCTAGGCAACACAATACAACATATTAGTGCAAACAAGCACAAGAAGTTGAAACGTACATTTTTGCGAAACGTTTTGATCACTGATGCGATTAGTTTCAGATTGTTATTAATCGATGCCACAGTAACTTTGCTAATAATCATGTGTGGGGTCGATTGTAACAGTCGATCCGCGTCAATTGTACCAGCAATAATTAGTTTCTTCCAATACCAATACCAATACCAGTATATTTTATTTATTTTATTCTTACATTCTAAGCAATCAGCGATAATTTATACACTTACAATTTATAACCAACCAATTGCAGACTATAACATTTATGGTATGGCTGTATAGTTAGGCCGGCTAAAATGTCTTAGCCGGGTAAAACAGCTTAGACGGCGAAAACATTTTTTAATTAGTAAAATTTCAATTTCAATTTTTCTGTGATAATGCACCCCGGTTCTATTTCTTAATAGCGGTCGGCGAAGAATTTCATTAATACAGGAGGATGTTACCAATTACCCCACGACCCGTTACAATTGACCCCACCGCGGCCCAAATTCTTACCGAATTTTGTTTGTGTTTAAAGGGGCGGTGTTCGCAATTCCGTGCTACTTTCTGCTGGAAATTTTGTAACTACATACCTAAGACTAGGTTAATGGTACACCATCGGATACCGAAGAGTTAGACTCTCGGGTTTGTTGGTAAAAATAAATAAAAAAGGATTTTTGTTACTTTTGTCCCCGGTCTCCCCTAACCCGGGCACAAGAATCGGTCGGGAGAGGGTCGAGAGAAATCGCGGGAGTGAGTACTTAAACGATTCTGTTTTTCAGAGAGGACAGCGGATTAGAGATCTCACGCAGAAAGCATAAAGGAATGAAACGGTGCTACTTTACTGTACATATATGTGCGTGTATATATCTGTATGAGAGAGAAAATCGTGGATAGAGCTTGTCAGGAAATTGAATTATTCATACCTCTTTTACATTCTACTCGGATGCGAGTGTTATGTGTACATGGTTCTACAGTAGACGTGCCGTGTGTATCCCATTTGCCGGATGAGAGGAACGTAGTGAGGGGTTTGATACGTTGATTCTATCTTCGATGATATTATAGAACACCAGGTACAGGGGACCTCGTCATAAGATAATAGCAGTTGGCTGGACTATTTAAAAAAATGTCTTTAAGAAATTCAACCATAGGAGTCGAATAAAACTAATTGTTTTTCTAACGATTTTTTGGTGACGACACAAAATATTCAGACGTAGAAAGGAGTGGCTTTCGGGGTTGATCAGACCTCGCTACGACTTCTAGGGAAATAAAATAGGCGACGAAGTTAAAGCGATGAAGTATCGGGACAAGGGAAGAACTCCATGTAGAATCTTACGGGAGACGCGACTGTATGGTAGTGCGAGAGTGACGTGCAAGTCAGAGCACAGTTTCGTGGGGGTTGTGTACCGAACACCTACCTCCTGCGGTACGCCGCGGCCGCGGCATGTTGAATTTTGATTGATTCCCCTCCGGGGAATCAGAAACACAACAGGGAAGTCCCCGTGCTGGGCCGAGATTCGTAAATTGTTTTACGTCCCGAATAAGCGACGACGGTCTCGGGTAATTTTATTGAACCACTTGTATCCACTCCGGGACAAGAATCCCTGTGCCAGAAAGAAACGGGCAAAAAAAATCCCAATAAATTTTTCTAGCTCGTTCATCCCTTTCGTCACAAGAAATTTTACTCGTCACGACTCCGAAGTTCCGACGGTGTATTTTTCTTACCCTTTCTCGTTTTTACAGTTCTGAACGTATCTGGGGAGATAGATGTTTTTATCAAGCCCCGGTTATTCTGGGCAGCCGATTTTATTATTCCTCTTTCACGCTGGAATATCATGGATTTCTCCTACGGTTGTAAATCGAGAGTATGTAAGCGCGGTTCGATGGGGATGAAAAACCCGTGCGGAAGAGGTAGAACGAGGAAAAACGAAAAAGGCCTTCGAAGGGAGAAAATAAAAATGGACGGACTGTAGAACCAAGGGTTCTGCTGTGGATATATAACTGTGAAAGGGAATGGATGCCGGTACGTCGTCTTGACACAGTCGGAGCATTCGATACGATGCGCGGAGATGTGGAACATCTGTCCCACATGGGAAGAAACGAGGGAGGAAAAAAAAATTGAAGAGCCCCCGCGAGGACCTAACGGAAAAGGTTTTTTTTATCTGTCTTCACTTATCTCCTCAACCTCTTTTTTTAACCCATAGATTTTCCTCCCGTTATCGCCACTTCTCGAGACAATCACGAGGGGCTGAAACATGAGGAAAAGAATTTCGTACGAAAAAATAAAATGAAAAAACGAAACCGATTTGTTGGACATCGAAATTGTGTACGATAAATCAGTGGGGCCTGTGAATTGTTCTAAAAATAAAGAAGGAATGATAAAAAAGTATCGGAATTAGAAAAGGGAATGCAGGAGAATGTCCGGAGAATTCGGAGCAAACCATAGTATTCTTCTGTAGAGGAATTTACCGAAGAATTTTTTTGCCCCGCAGGAATAAAGCTAATCCAATTTGGCACGGAATCAGCTCGGCGCCAATGTCAGAGTCAACCTCTCGCACTCGTCGCGCACGAGTTGAGAGGATATTTATAGAAGAGGCGAGTGACTTCGAAAGCGTCGGGGAACTGTGCGCAAAGAAGTAGAAAAAGAAGAAGAGGATGAGGAAGAAGGTGGCGGCGTTCTCCAGAAGAGGATAAAAATCAGACTAATTAGTAACCTCGCTCCGGAACACTTTTCTGCGGCTCTGATAGACCGTTTCTGCGAAACGGAAATTGATAAGCTTCTCTTTACCGAGAAGCTCATTAAAAAGTTGGTACCACAATCCTAAATATAGCTCGATCCATACAATCAGTGGAGAAGATTTGCGGATTTAACAAACATTTCTTCTCGTTATTGTTATTATATTTTTTACAGAACTGTAGATTCGCCTTGAAAAAATATATATATTAACCACTTCCAACGTTTCGAAAAAAAATTTAGGGTGTACTTCGAAAGTTAAATTGAGCCCGGGTTTCAGCGAAGCCTATATTCGAGTTCCATTGACCAGTGTCCGCACTGCGAGGCTCTCTGTAAGCCCTTATCGATAGCCATCCTTTAATCTCGAGGTAGTGACCGAACCGCATAATGACTTCCGCAGCCTTTTCAAATAACTGGCAGAAGCATTCACGAGCAAAAGCCGCTGCCACCGCACCCCACGGCTGTACAAGCCTGTGTCCGTTAACGGCACGTATGTGAGAGTTCCCGAGGATTGACAAATACACCCGTCAAATGAGGACGTTCCTCCTCGTGACCCAAAGAATGCCTCATCCATTATACGGTCTGCACTGCGGCATTTCCCTCTTCAGCCGTGATATAGATTGACGGACGACAGAGGAGAGGGTGGATTCACCGAAACCGCATTTAAACCAGAAATCATCTAGCCAACGAATCCACGTGTGCCGTCCGAGAAATGATTATTGATAACCCACCAACGTTTCGTGAGTGATCGAATATCCAGCGTTCATTGAGTGTTAAAATTTCGCAAATCTGGACTCCGGCATTACATTAACTTCCGAAATATCTCACCCATCTATGCGCAAGATTCAAGATTTTCTTCAATAATTGATGGAATTATCCGAGGAAGTACATCTGAACATTTTTTTTGCTTCGAGCCTACTTGAAAGGATAATTTTCTTTTTATATAGATTTATGGATTTTTATAATAGATAATATTTTATATACAGATTGACGGATGATAAGAGAGTGGATTCACCGAAACCGCAATGAAACCAGGAATCATCAGGCCGACGAATCCGCGATGCCGTCCGGGAAATTATTATTGATAACCTACCATCGTTTCGTGAATTATCGGATATCCAATGCTCGTTTAGCGCTAAAATTTCCCAAATCGGACCTCCGGCATTACATTGATTTCCGAATAATCTCTCCCATGTATGGAAAACATTGTACATTGAACTAACTCAACATTTTCTCCAATATTCCATACAAATTTCCGAAGAAATACATCGAAACATTTTTATGTTTTAACCCCCGTTGAAAGGATTTTTATTATTATAGGTGCCCGAATATAACGTGCACCGTTATGGAGCGGCGTACAGAACGTTAGATGGATTGCCAAAGTTTATTACTGTTTCGCCAACTCCTCTCCATTAAAACAAGATCATCGTAAACTCGCAACTACACAGCACTATCTACAATATATATGTGTGTATGTACATAGTATCGAGAGGTTGTTGGGCTTCAAACGAACCAATGCGCGTGCCTGAGTGCGTGACCCAATGTGCTCATAGCAGTTGGCTAGCCTCTCGTAGAGAAGCTTCGCTCACGGTTATGTGGAAATCCAATAATTGAGTGGGACATTGAAAAGTCAGTAGCGCACTCAACTACACCGAGCTTGAGCTTGATGGCCGAAGGGATGCACCTTCTTCGATGCAATGTTGAAGCTCTTCGCTCTGGAGATTAGGTACTGCATCGCGCGCACGTTTTGCATTGTGCAAGAAATTCAGCTCTCACTCGTATATATATATATATATATATATATATATATACACAATCCATTCCACCTCGGAAATGGGTGCTGCTCCATAAAGCCGAACGTTACGATACGTCCGACATGCTCTCACCTCATTCGGAGTTTGAACTCTCATCTTCGGTGGTTCGTTGTTTACGGTTCGGTCGGAAAATCTACCACCGAGAAAGACAAGGATGTCGAGTATGTTTGGAATCGTTGAAAACGCCTGGCGATGCTTTCGCACTGACGTCGGCCCATTTTCTCGGGTTGTCAAATGCAGGGAGCGCAAAGTGCCTAGTTGATCGGGAGACGAAAGCACCAAGGGACAGAGTCGGCGAGAGCGCGCTGAACTCACAACGGCGTCGTGGAGCGTGAAAAAAAAAGCTTTCACGATTTGCAGGGAGAGTCGACCGTCAGTACGAGAATTTAAGGGGCAATTTATATTGGAATATATTGGGAGAATTATTTATTTCTGTAGTTTAACGCCGCAAAGGCGAAGATGCGAAACGTACGTGAGACGAAGCACGACATATACGCATTCTGCTCGTGGATCGTGAATGAACATTTGATGAGTAGGTAAAAAATAAATAAATTACATTTTTTAAATAAAAAAAGCCTCGACTGGCAAGTTCTTAATCTATGATATAAACAAAATATCTTTCGAGACCCCTTTAACAAAAACAATGATAATTCTTTTCCAATTATTTGTATGTATTATATCTTTTATAAAAAGGAAAAAAAAATATTCGTGTCTCAACGCACTGCAAATTGTCGCACAAGTTAATCCACACATTGTACAGCGGGGATAAATAGCGGATAGTCCAAAACTTCCAAGCGTCGTTCACTCGAACCGGAGCAATATCGCGCTGCTCACAGTCTAGCGGTTGAGACGAGCCTCGACTTTATTGTTTTGCCACAGGAGCAATTTCAACCGCCAGCTGTTATGGCAACGGGAGCCGATGTGGTATGCCCGGTAGTATAAGCGGAGGGAATATAACATAGCGCATCAGCAGCCGGCAGGAGCCAGTGAGTCAGCCAAGCCAAGCTTGGAAACCCGACCCGATGCTCTCTTCCCGCCACGTCCCCCCCTCTCTCTCGCCGACTGTAGCGGCCAGTTTCCAAGAGCCGAACTTCGTCCGCACCAAGTTACGATTACATCAAAACGATATCTCCATAACGCCGTGACTTCTGTCTACCGCGGCTACCACGGTTATCTACCAAGTATTTCAAATTTGCAACTCCTGCTGCGGTCGTCGAGTGAAACTTAAGCCGGATGAAAATTTAACCTTTGATTACGCGTGAAGCTGCCGCAAATACAATTATCAAGCTAAACCCTCAAAATAGTGTTTTACTGCAAATGAAAATTATACCTAGATCGGGTAAAAGTGGCGAACATGGATTTATCCATACATAATTGATTAATTATCGGGGTGGGCCATAATCATCACTTTTATCCTAATTACTTTAACTAAATAAATCAATAATATTATTAATTATAACCGACAGCGGTGGATGCGCGGTTGGCACACGGCTCTGGTGGTCCCCCAAGTCAAGCTGATTCGTTCGCGGTCAGTACTTGGATGGGTGACCGCTTAGC
>JAPYZC010008746.1:0-10725 GCA_030522665.1 Ichneumoninae sp. A BG-2022a
CCGGCAACAAAACTTTTTTTTTTATGAAAATGATTCGTTTATTTTTCTGAATACGTATGAATTTTTTCAGATTTTTAAGTAATCGTTGATTTTTTTTTTATTGAACAAAAATCAACGATTACTTAAATTAAATCAACAAATTTATTATGGAAATAGCTGAAAACAATTTTAAGCTTGTAACTTCTGGTATCCAAAGCACATCGATAAATTACATAAAGATCATTTTTTTTTAATTGTGGAAGAAAATAAGCAGAGAATCCAAACGCATCAGTTTGTGGGTCGCGGTTTTTCGGCACGTCCCCATCTTCGGACAATCATAGATTTCGGGGATTCTGACGCACGAACACAACTAGTTCATATTAACTAAAACAATTTTTTTGCCATTTATTAATTAAATGAATAAAATTTTATATTTACGCGAAAGAATATGGAAGTTAAGCTATGTAAAAAGCTGGCTAGGCTAACTTCTTCGAACTGTTCGATTATTCGGTCGCGTATGTATGTCTGACTTAATTATTATAATAATTAATAATACTTAATAATAATGTATTATTATTATTATTATTATTTAAGCTTAAACCTTGTATAACTTTTTTCTGTGCATGAAACAATGTTTGTAGACACGATTGCGAGTGTCGAATTAGATCTTTGATGCTTAAATTCGTAACAAATCAAATTTGCATAGGAACATTGGCACCATTACCGTAAATAACGAACCTGGATGCAACACAATTGCGGGTCGCGATCATCGTCCTTGTAGAGTTCGTTCGGAGTCTCTCCGAATTCCGCGGATCCAAAAGGGTTTTAAAAAAAGAAAAAAATTGGAAAACACACACAGGAACGCAGAGCGAGCGTGATTTGCCCTTTGAACCCGAAAGCGGAAACAGGTATTCGGAGTCCCTGAAGTCTGGAGGGACGAGGGTGGAGAGGGCGAGCCGAGCTTACAGGGAATTTGATGCGGGAGTGCGAGAGGCTCGAAATCAGCTCATCGGCTTAGAGCTTATTCAAATGTGAGCGAGAGAACAAAAGGACTAAAGAAAGCTTTGGTGAAAAAGGTTCGGAGGGAGAAAAGTATATCACTGCGAGAGACCAGAGGTTCGCGGATTGTACCCTGCGCGATCGGTATTTGATTCCGTCCGGGACTCAGCGTCGTCCTATCCATCGGATTGTAATTTTTTTTTTTTTACGAATTTCTAGAATTTCTATTGCAGAAGAGCGGCGGAATAAAAAAAAATCACGGAATTATTTCGAGGCGCAGCGGCTGGGCGCAATAATTCGAAAAATGTTTCAAAAGATTACGCGTGACGACTTAAAAAAAAAATACATGTAAAAAAAATTTTAGTGGGTTTATCCGTACTGTGACTCCCAGCTAGTCGACCGTAAAATTTCTTGCCGCCAAGCCTTGCCATAAATATGCCTGCATCGCATGAAACGGTGACAGCAACTTGTTAACAAATTGCCCAACGAAGTTCGGCACGAACTTCACTTGCGTGGTTAAAATCGAACTCGAACTACAATCGAATTTAAGTTCAAACTTAAGATAAAACTTAAACAGTTCGAACTTACGATAGATATTAAATACGCAATGAAGTTCGTTGCGTATTTGGCAAACTTGGATCTTAGGTTCAAACTAACGTCTTAAAATTCGACCCTTAGATGGGATTTTATTAATGTCCATATAAGGACTCCTAATGGAACCAGATTACGGATATTTTTAGTGGCTCCAATTAAGTTTCCAATATTTGCAATTAATTAAGAGAATTCCGAGATGATGTAAACAATTCAAGATTCCTTGGCAGTCATGTTAAAGATTCAGGAAGCAATTTACAAAAACATACATCTACATACACTTATGTCATCGGTCGTAGCGAGACGCAAAGCAGATCAGCAAGCCTCGCTGACAACTTGCTGGCGATACGCTCCTAAGAATTTTTGGCATTGCTGGCTTTTGCCAGTGAACAACCCGGCAGCTAATATGCACCTTACTCAATTTTACCCGATATGCTGCATATTAGCTGCTGGGTTGTTCGCAAAATCCTAAGTGGACTCTTGACATTCTTTATATCAAATTCTTAATCTAATCGCCCGCGCGACACTGCGAGCAAAGGCGCAAGATTCCTCAATGCCGTAATATTAATCTACCCGTTTATTCGTGCCCTGCGGAATCTTGGATCTGCACGGGAGCATAAATTAATGCCCGATCGATCCCGCACGCAATATGCTCCGGAGCGCCGGTGATATTTCATCGGTGAAATATCTCCGGAAAATATTCTCGGGAGTCTTATTGGCGAGGCAATTTGTGCTGGAGCGACGCGTTTAACGTTGCCGCTCCGGCTGCTTCAGCAGTACGGACTTTATTTTTTTTATTTCTTACATTTCTCCCATACAAATCGAGGAAGAAGTGTTCTTACCATCCGTCCTCCCCGTTCGTTGGGTCGGCGCTTTCTCGCACGAATACCGCCGCGTCTCGTGGGCGTCGTCGACGATATAATTTACGACTCGCGATTCGTCACAATCGCCGACTCGTTTCGGACGATATTAATGGAGCTCTTGCCGGGCACTCTCCGCGACTTATAACCGCTTTCTTACTCCTCCTCCGCGAGGGCCGCTTCGCCGCCCCCGCGCCGATACCCCCTCGCCTCCCTCGCCTTTCATCCCTCTTTCATTCTCTTCGACTTCTCAGTTTTCCACAATTCTCCCGGGGACAACGCTCCGCTCTCGGCTCGCTGGAAAGCCAATAACGCAGTAAGAAAACCCGAGACCCGGCAACGGCATCCATCACGATGATGTAAACATTACTGCAACAGTAATCACGGGACGACCGATCGCCATTCTTATGCGTCAGGCGTATAAATTGGAAAATATCAGGGAGCGGAAAAAACGCCGACTGACTTATGTCCTGTCGGGAATTCTCTTTCGCTCACGAACGATCTTGCCAGGTTGTTGCGAATTGTTTTTTTGTATCGGCTTATTGTTAATTACGAAAAAATTCACTCTGTTATTATATCTGTTGGAAGCAAAATTGCTAAATTCAATTTTAGAAAAATAATAAAAGCAAGAGATTTTTTATGCGAGTACTTCAGGACGAAAACTCATTTTCGTTTTGTCTTTTCTTGAAAATCCCGAGCATCTATCACGATGATGTAAACATTACTGCAACAGTAATCACGGGACGAGCGATCGCTATTCTCATGCGTCAGGCGTATACATTGGAAAATATAGTGGAGCTGAAAAAACGCCGACTAACTTATGTCCTGTCGAGAATTCTCTTTCGCTCACGGACGATTTTGCCAGGTTGTTGCGAATTTTTTTCTATCGGCTTATTTTTAATTACGAAAAAATGCATTCTGTCATAATATATGTTAGAAGCAAAGTTGCTAAATTAAATTTAATAATAATAATATAAGCAAGAGATTTTTGGTGCCGAGTATTTCAGGACGAGAACTCATTTTCGTTTTTTTGTTTGTTTGTTTGTTTTTTTCTTTTTTCTTTAAAATCCCGAGCATCTATCACGATGATGTAAACATTACTGCAATCGCCGTTCTTGCGCTTATTGTAAATTTATGCGTCAGGTGTATAAATTGGCAAATATCGTGGAGCTGAAAAAAATGCCGACTGACTTATGTCCTGTCGAGAATTCTCTTTCGCTCACGAACGATCTTGTCAGGTTGTTGCGAATTTTTTTCTATCGGCTTATTTTTAATTACGAAAAAATGCACTCTGCTATTATATCTGTTGGAAGCAAAATTGCCAAATTAAATTTAAAAATAATAATAAAAGCAAGAGATTCCTGCCATCGAGAATTTCAGGACGAGAACTCATTTTCGTTTTGTCTTTTTTTTTCTTGAAAATCCCGAGGGTTTCTGCGAGAAAATATCAAGAGCCTCTTCTGGGCAAGAATAAATAAATATATAAAGGAGGGTAGAATGGGGGCGGGACATAGCCATGTCAGGGTTTCAAGACGTTGGCGGAAAAATGAGAAAAATGCTTACCGTGAAAAATATGAATAATCGCCAGCGCCGGTTCAATATATATATATATATAATATATAATATATATATACACACACATATAGAGCAGCATTCAGTGGGGCCTGGTTCAGCAGTGTCTCGGGCATTCACGAGGCATCGTACCGGAATCTCGCAGCCCGGTTGAAAAATGAATTCCGCGGATATTTTGACAAAAGGAGAGAGCATCGATGATAGGAACGAGGAGAGCCCGCGCGTCTGGATTCAACGCGTCTTGATTCCACGCTCCAATCTCTTTCTCTCATCGACACATTTGGCGTGCGAAAGACTGACGACTCAATGAAATACGGTCGATGAAAATCGTAAAAAAAAATTATACAATTCTTTTTTTTTCGTTAAATATTGACGTGACGTCGATTCTCTAAATTATTAATATACACACTTCAGAGTGAATGTAAAGTCGGACTGGGCTTTATATTCGCTCTATTCTTGCGTGTACAATTTTACACACTATTTTGTAAAATTAAAATATTTTTTTATCTTATATTGAGCGATGTCGATTCTGTGTAATAATACTGACATTTTTTTTTCAAAAGTACGAAATATTTTAGTAACATTTTTTAAATATTTTACAGAATATTGTGTAAAACTGGAAACGAAAAAATGGAGTGAATACAAGCCCTACCTTTATATTTTTTTATACTCACTCTATGTTTTGTGTTCATTGAATCTGTCGCGAAAAAATGTCCATGCCGAAAACAGTATGTCGGCGAGAGACGAAGCTTGTCGATACGCATCACGAGCGTAGTGCATTATGTGCTCCGGTGTTTCAAAAAAATTCGCGATTTCGTTTGCCTCCAATGCGGACGATGTCGACGGTGATTTTTTTATCGGTTCGAGTTCAAACATAACGAACGTTTCATTTCTGTCGTATTTCACTCAATATTTTCCGATTTCACACATCAACTCCCAACCCCCCCCCCCTCCCCCTCTGCGGTATCGAAATTCAAAACGCTCTTTATACGATAGAGTCGCGTTGCACACAGGAAATCACTCGGACACGCATGACATACCCGGTTGGTATGAAACGAACGATAATCGAAATGCAAATATTTCCAACTGTACGCCGATGTTTGTTCGACGACGCTTTCGACGGTTGTTTCGCCCGTTTCATTTTTTATCGACAAATTTTTTCTTTTATGTAATCAATCGATAGCAAAATATGCGCGAATAAATCTCGATAAAAAATAATTTTTTGTTTAAATATGTGAATATACAAAAAAAAAAAAAATTCCAGATAAAAAATGTATCTGTTTGAAATATAAAAGGACCGGTACGAGAGGTGAGGGGCGAGGGAGATACAGAGAAGATTCACGATTACGAAGGTATTCGTAGCTCGAAAAGGGTCGAAAGGCCACGATAGGATCGGTACATCACGGTGATTTACGCCCCACGCGATCGCTTTCTCCGCCTGAAAAATCGAACCCTTTTTCGCTCTCGCGACCCTTGCCATTACTCGATTGCCATTTTTCAAAACGGCCCGTAATCTTTACATTACACTATTTTTTTAAAATGGAAACTAAGCCATCCAAGGAACAAAGCTCGTTCACCATAAATTAATATCGCACGTGCAAGCTTTGTCTTCAGACTGGCACGACTATATTGTACACAGAGAATTATGGAAAGTAATAAATATTGTGGATCTCTGTGGACAATAAATATTTATTAAATGCACACATTTCTTTACTACGTAATTCTTCCTCATAGAAGAAGCTTTGTACATATTCATGAAAAAAAAAATCGAGATTTTAATGAAAAAGCGTTCAGAATGTTCGAAGACATCGGAAAATCACATTTAAAAAAAAATTGTCACATGTGTATGTGTGTGTGTTTAGGACCTGAAAAATTGAAACTCTTATAACTTGAGAACGGAATATCAGCTATCAATCTGATATTTCTAAGGTGGGCGGAGGGGTCAATTTTTCACTTCACACTTCACTCCACTTCACACTTTCCATCCACAATGTTTGGTTAAATTTTTAGCAAAATGCTTTCGCTTATAAATATTTTACGTTTTTTTTTTCGGTGCGGGTAAGACACATTGGTACGAATACCGCGTTCCCATGATAATTAGTCAAATGATCGACGCGTGTGTGCTGTTTTGGGTTAACGAGCGCGTCCCCCCCGGCTCAAATGTCGTTGATAGCCGAAGACAGTCCTATCCTTGAATTTCGAGCATCAGGCTAAATGGCGAAGTGCTCAGGTAAGGACAATTCGCGCTAACGAGGCTCCTGTCTGGGATTGCAGAAGCGAAGCCTTTCGAGATGCATGCGCCATATCGTTTCTCTTCTACCAAACGTAATACTTAAAAAAAGGTCATTATTAAGTGAAAAAAAAATTAATTTAAAAAAAAAAAAAAAAAAAAAAAAAAAAAAAAAAAAACGAGCATTAAAAAACAAAAGCTCGAACGAGGTTTCTCTTCTACCAGACATAATACTTTTAAAAAAGTTCATTTTTAATTGAAAAAAACAACTTAATTTCTGTTCTTCCAAAAAAAAAAAAAACGAACATTAAAAAACAAAAGCTTGAACGAGGCTTCGGAGTCGGCTTTTTCTGTGGTCTCGCATCTCTACCTTCGAAATCTTGCATTTTCAAGTTCAATTGTCAGGCCGAAAGGTCTGCTCGTACCACTTGTTTCGTGAAAGCCTGTCTCTTCCCTTTCACCGGGAGCGTAGCTCTCCGCCGCCGTTGCTACGGATCCCAGCGGCCACCGCGGGCTTGAATTAAACATGCCTGAAAGAACCGCACTTATGTATTTACAGTACTGCGTTGCGGGACGGTAAATAAGTGAACAAATATAACCCTGTTGAACGTAGTAGCGGTGCAAAATTCAACTCCCCCCCCCCCCCAAGAGACCATAATATAAGGCGGGCCCTCGAGACTCAAATTAACGACAAATTAGACCTGTAATTAAATTACCTTATGCATCCCTGCTTCGTATTCACATTGTTACGAAAAGTAACAAGTTGACTATCATAAATAGCGTAAAAGTGGTGAATATGGCCCACCTCGATTAACACGTAAATCAATGATATATGGACCGGGCCATATTCCCCACTTTTACCCTATGGAGTAAGTCGGGGAGATGTGGCCATGATTTTTTAAACAATGAAAATTGGAGGTTTAACGTTAAAAGAACCTGAAAATTGTTGTCGTAACTCTAAAGTAATTCACTCAGAAGTTTCGATATTTCCTACGTTTGATTGAAGTGCGGCTCTATAAATAAATATTTGCCTCGATCTATAAATAGATATACCTTATAAATATACCTAAAAATAGAACGGCATTATTGGCCATATGACCCGGAAATTGCAAGGGATATGGACACGTGACATATCGTGCTGACCCTTGCACATACAATCTTATAATTTTCGGTCCAAATTCAAAACTGTTCAGACGGCAGCGCCATTAGTTTATTATGTCAAAAGATAATACGGGTAGCCATATCACCCTGACCTACCCTATAGTATATAGGGGAGAGTGGGGCAAAATGGGGCAACGGGGCAAAACTAAATTTTCCAATCATTTCCGGATCGGACAAGGTGGCAAAACTGGGCAGAAAAGCCTGATGTATCCGATAGGGCGAATTCGGGCAGCCAAAAATTATTGGAAAACCCCGTTTTACCCAAAAACCCCGCTTTGCCCAAAAACCCCGTTTTGCCCCGTTGCCCCATTTTCCCCGCTCTACCCTACATTTTCTTAAAAAAAAACAATCATTATAAACATTCTGCAAAATTATTTTTTATCGTCTACCCGGCGGTGTGACGGTGACGAGCATAAATAAGAAGTGATATCGACGATTTGCCTTACTGTGATTGTGCAATAACCGGTGCAATACCGCAGTCCCTTTCCAGCGTATTCATGCGAGGATTTACCACGGCGCACGTAGAGTTTCCTACGGTTCAAATTATCCTCCGCCACAATGAGCAAATAACTGGACGCGGCTGGGCGCGTGGTCTCCGAGCCTAATTCGATACATTCAGGGTAACGGGACGTTGCACGGAATTGCCCTTTGCATAGTGTGCGGCGGACACGGGACCGAGGTTGTAGGGAAGACCGTGCCGTCGTGAACTCCCACCAAACTTCCTAAGCTACCTGGCTTATGTAGCATATCCCTCGTGTTTTAACGTTCTCAACTCGTGAACAACTTGAAATTATTGAATATAAGGTTATTACATTATTTGTCACGCTAGCTCTCGAAAATTGTTGAATCACGCGATAATCTAATGTACAGCCTGATTGGGCTGATTTTAGAACTTTGCTGTAAAAGGAAATACGTCAGTTCCGGTTTGAAAATCTCAGCCTTCAACCGGAAATACGTCAATTCCGGTTTGACTATCTCATTATTAGACGGGAAGTGACGTTCTACCGAAAATAAGTCACTTCCAGCCGAAAAATAAAATTTCCAAATCGGAACTTCTGTTCGAGAGCTGAGATTTTCAAATCGGAAGTGACTTCTTTTAGGTATATGACGTCACTTCTGTTCGAGAGCTGAGATTTTCAAATCGGACGTGACGTATTTCTGGTAGGGGAGAACGGGGTAAAATGGAAGAGTAGGACATAATTCAATGCACCAATAATTTTTGGATGCCGCATTTTGTCCCAATGATACGTCCGGATTCTCTACTCCGTTTTGCCCTACCGACCAATTTTTATTCCCCTGTGATATGTCACTACCGGTCAAAAAATGTTGACCGGAAGTCAAACCTTTGGCATGAAATTTTCATACCGAAGGTGACGTACTTCCGGTTTCTAAATCCAACAATCGATAACGAGGGAGCGAAGCACCTGGGCCAGAAAAACCTACAAGTTAATACATTAATTAATTAAATATACAAAACATTAAAAATACATGTTTTCGCATATAATTTTTTTGTCCACGGGGTGAACTATCTTCCCGCAGTGGGGTTCGACAATGGGGTTCATGATCGCGGAGCGTATTTGTGGCTAGTCCTGCAGTGCCGTTAACCCCCGCGAAGGCTTTCATAGTATGACAATTGAATGATCATAATAACAATAACGCGAATGCGTTCGGTATCTCCGGCGCCGCGATGCGCATTCACACGATGCACTAATTGTCGGTGTACATCCGAGAAATGAATTTGAATTAAACACCGGCCTTTTAGCGCTGCGTTCGATGCCCCGATGATTACATTTCGCTTCGTAAAACACACTCGTTCCCGTTCTATTGTCATATGTAAACAGGAAGTCCTTGTACAATGCGTAAACATTTGAGGTTTCTCTTCTTCAATGATCCAATTTTTTTTCTGCTTCGAATGTTACAGATCGAGTAACATAAACATCCGACGGACCGCAGTTACGAGGATTCGAAAGATGCGGTACTTCAACGAAGCAGCAGCGATCAATTTTGTGCTCTAAAAAGTCAGTCAATTTTTTATTTCGTTGGTAAAGCTTTCGTGAAAAAATAAAAAAATAAAGTAAATTCTGTACTGCCACTGTAAAAATAAATTATAAATTTAATGTACTGGGAATTTGAATTTGTTTACATTACTTACATTAATTGATCATTATTGTACTTTTATTGTGAAATAAAAATACGAGAAATTATGTTTGCAAATCTTTTGCCTGAAATTTACAAAAATGTCCATCAAAAATACAAATTTTACTGTAAAATTGCAACGCACATGTTTTTGAAATTTCAGAATCAGTTTACGTAAAAAAGCTTCCAACACCGTTCATTAATTTTCGAAAGAAATTTTTTTACAGTGTGTCTGTACAGAAAATCTTGTCATAAATCTCCAACAATAAATGATCCGCAGTTTCTTTTCAGCTTCCGCTGTAACGAAGCAACGAACATCACCGTCCGACGGACCAGAGTTAAGATAACGAGGCATCGAAAGACGCGGCATTTCAACGAGGCAGCAGCAATCGGTTCTCCGCTCCAAAAAGTAATTTTTTTTATTTTACCATCAATGCATTTGCGAAAAAAAAAAATCAAAAATAAAATAAAGAAAAATCTGTACCGTTCGTACAAAACATATTGCCATAAATCTCCAACACTCGGGTGTCCCATTAGATTTTTTTTCGCGAGATCCACCCGCGACACAAAATAATGATTTTTTCATTAAAAACTCGATACAACCGGGGATGTCCGAGGACGAGGGTCGAGGAACGATTTCGACAGCGGTGCATCACTCGGACGCGAAGTTCGCTCGATGTTATTCCATCGAAACGGGGTAGTATCGCCGCTTCGTTTTGAAATTGGTATAACTACGGGAGACGAGCGAACGATGGAAACGTGGTGAACGCGGGAGTGGCGCGGTCTGACGGGGTCTGAAATGACAGACGAACGGTAGGGGAGAGCGGTCCAAAATGGCACAGCGGGGCAAAACGGGACACTGAGGGCTAAACTCAATTTTCCAATAATTTTTGGATGTCCCATTTTGTCCCAACGATACATCCGGATTTTCAAACCCGTTTTGCCCCATGTACCACCTTCCATTTTAGCCAACCTAACTATACAGCCTTACAATAAATGTTATATTCTACAATTGGTTGTTACAAATGATAAGTGTATAAATTATCGCTGATTGCTTAGAGTGTAAGAATAAAATTAAAAAAAATATACTGGTATTGATATTGGTATTGGAAGAAATTAATTATTGCTGGTACAATTGACCCAGATCGACTGTTACAATCGACCCCACACATGATTATTAGCAAAGTTACTGTCGCA
>JAPYZC010008747.1:0-11541 GCA_030522665.1 Ichneumoninae sp. A BG-2022a
TTATCATTATCATTATCATTATCATTATCATTATCATTATCATTATCATTATCATTATCATTATCATTATCATTATCATTATCATTATCATTATCATACCGGTGCGGTGCTCTAGGGGTTAGCGTGCTCGCCTCTAAGACCCAAGCATCGGGAAGTCGATGGTTTGATTCCCGGCTTCGTATTTGTATATACGTTTCGTATGTTTCGACGAGAAGGTAAAAACATGGGCGAGACGAAGCTCCAGATATATACATCGGTCACTCGGACACGGTAACTGTGAACCAAGTGTGAGTGTCGGATGTATATAGCTGTACTCCATTGTTTTCATTCTCGGTGAGACGCGACGAAAGTCCGACGTCGGGAATCGAACCTGAGACCGTATCGGCGTAAGGGACGTAGCGTACCCATCGCCTGGGACGCCGAGCTGTGTGTATCAGACTCGACGCTCCGCAATAGCCATCCCTGGCCAGAGTGTAAGCTATCGTGCTCGGGCTTCATGGCACCGGGGTATGGTGCGTCATTACGATGCTTCTGGGTATACCAGGCGACTATCCGAGAATACTTCGAGCCTTGCCTCCTTAACCTGGGGCTCTGAGGAGGCCGACCATGTGTCCCTAGCTTGACTATAGATAGGGATGCTGGGGGACGGGGGGCTAGGTAATGATACCGTGGCTACCGGCAATCCCAAGAAGGGGGCTCTGGGAACAGGGGGGAATGGTTACGATACCCTGGGCAACCCCAAAGAAGGCCTGCTGGGGAACGGGGGACTGACCAGGATACCCTGTGCAACCGGTAACCCCAAGAAGGGATGCTGGGGGACGGGGGGCTGACCATGATACCCTGTGTAACCAGTAATCCCTACGAAGAAAGGTGTCAAGTCGCAGAAGTAGGTTGCGATCAAGTCAAGAAATACCCGAACAACGCCTGTCGGTTGTGTTTCGCGTCTGAGGAACACAACGTGGACAATTAAGGCAATTCGAGTGCCCCGCAAGGTGCGAGTACAATCGTCCAGCAGGACTGAGTGCTCGTATCGCCCCACAGAAACAACATTATTATTATTATTATTATTATTATTATTATTATTATTCAATTGATAAAAAATATAACAAAATTCTCGCAGGGTGATTCTTCGACTCCGTTCAACTACAACCCGCATCCTGTCGACATGACAAATCTGACTCTGAGCAGAGAAATGCAAAACATGGCTGAAAGATTGGCGGACAATGCTCATGATATCTGGGCGAAAAAGAAGAAAGAAGAGTTGCACGTAAATGGCGCGTATCGGATTTAATCTATAGCTTGGGATATGGAAAAAAAATGTAAAAAAAAAGTAATAACGAATTTGTTTTATCTAAAGGCGGTGGAATTCATCCGCAGTTGGTGCCCTACGATCTTCTAACCGACAAGGAAAAGCGAAAGGATCGCGAGCGTTCTCAAGAATTCTTAAAATATCTTCAATACCAAGGCTACAAATTGCACAAGCCAAATCGCGGTGGGGCAGAAACGGAAGTGGCCGGTACCGGTGCCGCAGTAGAGTTGCGTTTCGCTTACTCGCTGTTAGAAAAATTGATCGCCTATTTGGACAAAGCTACGATCAACATGAAACTCCTGAAGCCATCCGACACTTACAGCCGTCGGAACAGTTTCAAGACATCCACCCGTGATATAAAATTCTTCAGCAAAGTCGTACTTCCGCTTATGGAAAAGTATTTCAGTACCCACAGAAATTATTTCATTGCCGTGGCCACCGCTACGAACAACGTCGGAGCTGCGTCACTCAAAGAGAAAGAAATGGTTGCAGCACTTTTCTGCAAACTCGCTAGCTTACTGCGTTCACGTTTAGCCGCATTCGGTGCTGACGTAAAGATAACAGTACGTTGCTTGCAAGTACTGGTCAAGGGCATCGATGCAAAATCTTTGGTGAAAAATTGTCCCGAATTTATCAGAACTTCGATGCTGACGTTTTTCAACAATACCGCCGATGATCTCGGTCACACGATACTTAATTTGCAAGAGGGCAAGTACAGTCATTTGAGAGGGACACATCTCAAGACGTCGACCTCGTTGTCTTATGTCAACAGTGTCGTACTTCCGGTTCTTACGGCTATGTTCGATCATCTCGCGGCCTGCGAGTACGGAAACGATCTCTTACGTGAGTATTACAAATTAAGGATGTAAATAGTAAATGTTTTATCGCCGTTGTGTTATTTTTCAGTGGATGAAATCCAGGTAGCTTCGTACAAGATGCTAGCATCTTTGTACTGCCTCGGCGTGGACGCTACCTTGACGCACGACCGGAAGTATCTCAAGACCGAGATTGAGAGAAATAAACCGAATTTGGGCTCATGCCTGGGAGCTTTCTCGAGCTGTTTTCCCGTTGCTTTTCTTGAGCCCCATCTCAACAAACACAATCAATTTTCTCTCCTGAACAGAATAGCCGATCATTCTTTAGAGGCCCAAGATATAATGACGAGAATGGAGTCAAGTATGCCGACCCTAGAAACGATCCTCACGGAAGTAGATCAATTCGTCGAGTCGGAAAAGACTTACAGCGACGCTCCGCACGTCGTAGACGTTATTTTACCGCTACTCTGCTCTTATCTTCCATTCTGGTGGGCTCAGGGACCCGACAACGTTAATCCCACCGAAGGAACGTACGTGAGCATGGTAACGAGCGATCACATGAATCAGTTGCTCAAAAATGTTCTAAAATTGATAAAGAAGAATATCGGCAACGAAAATGCTCCGTGGATGACGCGAATTGCTGCTTACACCCAGCAAATAATTATAAATTCGTCCGAAGAACTTTTGAAAGATCCCTTCTTGCCACTGGCCGAAAGAGTTAAAAAACGTACTGACAATATGTTCCACAAGGAAGAATCTTTGCGAGGTTTTATAAAATCGAGTACCGACGATACTTCGCAAGTTGAAGCTCAGATACAAGAAGATTGGCAACTACTCGTTCGTGATATTTATTCATTTTATCCTCTTCTCATCAAGTACGTCGATCTTCAACGTAATCATTGGCTGAGAAATAATATACCCGAGGCTGAAGATCTATACAACAATGTCGCAGCTATATTTAACACATGGTCCAAGTCGCAGTATTTTCTTCGAGAGGAACAGAACTTTATATCGGCTAATGAGATCGACAATATGATTTTGATAATGCCCACTGCCACCAGACGAACTGTAACCGTTACCGACGGGTCCGCGCCTGCAGGCGGAGGAAAGGTTTGTTGTTGTTGTTGTTTTTTTTTAGCTCGAGTTGTCATCCAGGTGTTAATTATATTTGTTACTTGTAGAAGAAGAAAAAGCATCGAGACAAGAAGAGGGACAAAGACAAAGAGGTTCAAGCTTCATTGATGGTGGCATGCCTAAAACGATTACTGCCTGTCGGTCTAAATTTGTTTGCCGGACGTGAGCAAGAACTCGTTCAACACTGCAAGGATCGATTTTTGAAAAAATTCGCCGAATCTGACATCGCCGAGTTTGCTAAAACGCAGTTGACATTGCCGGACAAGATTGATCCGGCTGACGAGATGTCTTGGCAGCATTATCTGTACTCGAAATTGGGGCAGAAGAAGGATTCGATGGAGCCTGTAAAGGCTCAACAGCTCGAGGACGTTGTTGCAAGAATTACGGACATGGCAAAAGTTTTGTACGGTTTGCACATGGTGAGTATTCTTTCATTAAAGATAGCAGATTCTTTCTTTTCGTTCCAATTATATACCGAAGAAAATTCTTTTATTTTATCTTTATAATTTATACACGAATTCGATTATTTACTCTATGTCGAGTAGATAGATCATCCCCAGCAGCAGAGCAAGAATATATACCGATCCGTCGTGTCCATTCAACGGAAGCGAGCCGTTATCGCTTGTTTCCGTCAACCACACCTACATTCCTTACCCAGGTAGCTCGTTTGCTTTTTTTTTTTTCTTTTTATTTTTTCCTTTATATAATTATAATAAATCTTATAATTCATAATAATTTCACTGCTTTTAATTTATTGGTATAACTTGCAAGATTCGTACACTTCAACATAGCAGTTCATGATGACGATCTTTTTTTTTGGTTTTATCCCTACTAACCAAATCTATTTGTGTGTGTGCGCGCATAATCGCTAACAGGCAACAAAGCCCGTGCCATCCCGAGATGGTTGGAACAGAGTTTTGTGTGCAGCTAGAAAGAGGGCAGCCATCGCATGTCTGCGTAGCGAACCGCTCTACAAATTGAGAAGGTAAAACCTAACGAATGAGATTTTGTTAACACGTAAAAAGAACTAAAAATGGAATTGCAGAAGAAACCAAAAGTATATAGGATATATACATGTAAAGCAATTTAATTTCAGGCACAGAGCTATAAACATCTTTGCGAGAACGTATTATGAACTTTGGCTGCAAGATGAGAACGTTGGACAGGAAATAATGATCGAGGATCTGACGGTACTTTTTATCCTGATGCCGGTAATGTGTTTTATTTTTAAGTATCGATTCTGTAATTATTTATTTGTTTAACACAGCAATCATTCGAAGATGCGGAATTGACAAAAATGGACAAGGCGGAAGATGAGAGCAAACCAGATCCGTTAACGCAACTCGTGACAACTTTTTGCCGGGGTGCGATGACCGAACGTTCGGGTGCTCTTCAAGAAGATGCACTATTCATGAGCTACGCTCAAATAATATCTAAATCGTGCGGCGAAGAGGAGGAAGAGGGCGAAGAGGAAGAAGGTAGCGGCGGAGGCGAAGAAGAGGGCGGTGCCTCCATTCACGTAAGTTGAAAAATAATTGTCGTGCGACTGTACAATGATTGTGAAAACTAAATCGCGTTATCTCATTCGTTATACTATACTTCGAATAACTGTCTCTTTAATAATTAATGCACGTTCCTTTCTTTCTATCTTACTAATCGGCCCGCAGCCGATCCATAAAATAATATTGGTAAGAGCGAGTAGTCACGAAATTTCTATATCGTTATTTATCACAGATCTTCGAGTATTTTCTTTGTAACAATATGCGTGGATATAGAAAATACGCGTCAATTTAAATTCCATCTGTGGCGTCGTTGCTGTTTTAATTGATAATTGGAATCATACATGCTCCGCGCTTTAATTACGAATAATTATAGCTTGTTGTAACACCATGCGCTTTTTTATGCCTAACTAAATACCCGAAGAGACCAATGCACAAACTCATGGTAAGAATACTTAAATTTTTTTTTTTTATTATTAAAACTGCTCGTCTGCGAAGCCAAATAATTTTTTTTTGTTTTAATGAACAATCAACTAAGTAATGTCACGGGATTCTGTAACGTTGTCGTTTAATCAAAGGAACAAGAAATGGAGAAGCAAAAGCTTCTGTTCCATCAAGCCCGATTGGCGAATCGTGGAGTAGCGGAAATGGTTCTTCTTCACATATCGGCCTGCAAAGGGGTACCCAGCGAGATGGTGATGAAGACACTGGAATTAGGTATCTCTATACTACGCGGTGGAAACATCGAAATCCAACATGGCATGTTGAATCACCTGAAGGAAAAGAAGGACGTTGGTTTCTTCACATCAATCGCTGGACTCATGAACTCTTGCAGCGTCCTTGATCTGGACGCTTTCGAGAGAAACACAAAAGCCGAAGGCCTCGGCGTAGGATCCGAGGGAGCTGCAGGAGAAAAAAATATGCACGACGCCGAATTTACCTGTGCACTCTTCCGATTCATACAACTGACCTGTGAAGGTCACAATCTCGGTACGGAGTATATAATAATTAAGAACCGATAATAATTTTGGATATTCCAAGATAAGTATGATGAAATGTAATGATTATTTAAGATTGGCAAAATTATCTGAGAACCCAAGCCGGCAACACGACAACGGTAAACGTAGTAATTTGCACCGTCGATTATCTCTTGCGTTTACAAGAATCGATAATGGATTTTTACTGGCACTATTCGAGCAAAGAATTGATTGATCCAGCGGGAAAGGCAAATTTCTTCAAAGCTATCGGCGTAGCCAGTCAAGTTTTCAATACCCTTACCGAAGTTATACAAGGCCCCTGTGCGCAAAATCAACAGGCCTTGGCTCACTCGAGATTGTGGGATGCCGTTGGAGGATTTTTGTTTCTCTTCTCTCACATGCAGGACAAACTGTCCAAGCACTCGAGTCAAGTTGATCTTTTGAAAGAGCTGCTCAATCTTCAGAAGGACATGATTACGATGATGCTGTCTATGCTTGAAGGTAAACCAACATTTTCTTGCTAAAAAATAATAGTGACAATAATAATAATAATAATAATAATAATAATAATAATAATCATAATCATAATCATAATCATAATCATAATCATAATCATAATCATAATCATAATCATAATACCAGGCAACGTCGTGAACGGAACGATTGGCAAACAGATGGTAGATACCCTGGTAGAATCGGCGAGCAATGTTGAGCTCATTCTCAAGTATTTTGATATGTTCCTAAAGTTAAAAGATCTCGTGTCCTCGCCCAGTTTCCTCGAAGTCGATTTAAACAGCGACGGTTGGGTTTATCCGAAGGATTTCAAAGAAAAAATGGAACAAGCGAAAAGCTACACTATGTACGAAACTCTCTCGGGTCATTTTATTTATTTGTTTTGTTTTGTCGGGGAATTACAACATGAAGAAAACTTAATTTAATTTTAACGGCTGTACTGATTTTTTAGGGAGGAAATCGAGTTTCTCCTGGCCTGTTGCGAGACTAACCACGACGGCAAGATCGACTATGTGGCTTTTATGGATCGTTTCCACGAGCCAGCTAAAGAAATTGGCTTCAATCTTGCCGTACTGCTGACAAATCTTTCGGAGCACATGCCAAACGAGCCACGCTTGGCTCGATTCCTCGAGACAGCCGGATCGGTGCTCAACTACTTCGAGCCTTTCCTCGGAAGGATCGAGATTCTCGGCGGTAACAAGAAGATCGAGCGTGTCTATTTTGAAATCAAAGAGTCGAACATAGAACAATGGGAGAAGCCTCAGATCAAAGAGTCCAAGAGAACATATTTCTACAACACGGTTGTCGAAGCTGGCGAAAAAGAGAAATTGGAAACTTTTATTAATTTTTGCGAAGATGCGATATTTGAAATGCAACACGCGAGTGCCCTGATGGCTGTCGAGGAGAGCGGTGGTATTGGGAAGGCCAGAGAATCTTCTTACACCTACATGACCGAAGACGACGAGGAAAGAAACAAAGACCCTATCAGGAGAGGAATTCAAGCATCCAAAGACGGCGTATACTATTTCTTCTCCATGTTCTCACCGACTAATATAAAAAATAAGATCGGAGAGATGCAACAGATGACGATACCGGAGTTATTTATTGGATTCTTCAAAATGATATTCTACGCATTCTATTATTCGGGTTTTGGTGTCGGCTGCGTTATAAATTATTTCATGAGATTACTCTTGACGCTGATGAGAGGACCGAATTTGGAAGAGCCGATCGTTGAGGTGAAAGAAGAAGAAGAAAAACCTTCGAGACATTTACCAGCTTTACCACCGACGCCGGACGAATCAAACTTACAAGTATTGCATTTTTGTTTTTATTTTTTTCTTGCTATACCTAAAACATATTCTTCAGAGTTTAAACTGGATGTGTGTGTATTTTTTTTCTTCTCAAGGTTCAAGCTTTCGGAATGGATATAACGAAAGAAGAAGGCGGCCAGATTAAGATAGCAGCTCACGAGTCGGCTACTTCAACACCGCAGTCGAGTATGGAAGAAACCGGCGAAAGTACACCGGAAGAAGGTACCGCCGAGGAGGTTGCTCGAGGTGATGGTCTTTCCGGCGAAACGGAGCCTGTAACACTAGCCGATCTACTTGGGTATGCGAGAATAATAACATTCTTCCAATTCCCTTAAATTTTTAACAATTCCGAAATTATTTGAATTTTTTGCAGAGGCGAACAAGCCAGAGCTCAGGCTGCAGCCTCGGCGGAAGCAGCCGCAGCTCAGCAGGCAGCAATGGCTGCCGTCGAAGCCGAAGCCAAGCAGGAAATAATCGCCGAACCTTCTTCGGGATCCAGCATCGATCTTTCTCAATACACCCATCGCATTGTATCTTTCCTCGCGCGTAACTTTTACAATCTCAAATACGTTGCGCTGGTTCTCGCTTTCTGCATAAACTTCATGCTTCTTTTCTACAAGGTAAGGTTTTGTTGATTCTCACGGCCCAGCGAATGTAAACCGTGCAATATCGACTATAATATTGTTGTAAAGGTGACATCGTTGGTAGACGACTCGGAGAAGGGTGATAGCGCCGAGTCGATCGCAGATTTGTTGAACGAGATGTCCGGTGAAGGGATTTCGGGGTCCGGTTCCGGTTCCGGTTCTGGTTCAGGCGGCAGTGGTATAGAAATAGGCAGCGGCGGTGAAGTCGATAGTTCCGAAGAGCAAGAAGATCCACCGGAATTCGTCGAAGTCTCCGAAGATTTTTATTATATGGCCCATGTTATGAGGCTCATGGCAGCCCTTCATTCCCTCGTCTCATTGGCTATGCTCGTAGCGTATTATCATCTCAAGGTAAAAGGATTCTTCCTTTTTTTCTTTGTCAATCAAAAAAGTTTTAACACTTATTCTTCTGTTCTAGGTGCCTCTGGCTATATTCAAACGCGAGAAAGAAATAGCCCGGAGGGTAGAATTCGATGGACTGTACATTTCGGAAACACCCGAAGAGGACGACATAAAAGCTCATTGGGACAAAATGGTTATATCAGCCAAAACATTTCCGGTTAATTATTGGGACAAATTCGTAAAGAAGAAAGTACGACAAAAGTACAGTGAAGCTTACGACTTTGATTATATAAGCAATCTTCTCGGTATGGAAAAAACTTCCTTCAGTCAACAAGAAGAGGAAGGTTCCGGCCTTCTTCATTTGTACGTAAAATGGATCAAACTTTCGCAAAATTCAATCTATATCTCTCAATTCAAAATATAAACAATAACAATGAATAATTGTTAATTTGATATCTAGCATTATGAATATTGATTGGAGGTACCAAGTTTGGAAAGCTGGCGTTACGATTACCGATAATGTAAGTCATATGAATAATAATGAATCTATTTTTTCCCTGTTTAACGTATTAAAAAACATATAATTTTTGGTTTTCAGTCGTTCCTGTACAGTTTGTGGTACTTTACCTTCTCAGTTATGGGAAATTACAACAATTTCTTCTTCGCCGCTCATCTTCTCGACGTAGCTGTTGGTTTTAAGACCCTTCGAACGATATTGCAGTCAGTAACGCACAATGGCAAACAGCTTGTGCTTACGGTCATGTTGTTGACGATTATCGTGTATATATACACAGTTATAGCCTTCAACTTTTTCCGGAAATTTTACATCCAGGAAGAGGACGACGAAGTCGATAAAAAGTGTCACGACATGGCGACGGTTAGATTTTTTTATTTTCTCTTCAATCTACAAATTTTCACGTATAAACATCTACGAGAAGAAATATTTATCGTCCATAGTGTTTCGTCTTTCATCTATACAAAGGAGTGAGAGCTGGCGGTGGTATCGGTGACGAAATTGGCGAACCTGACGGTGACGATTACGAAGTTTATCGAATAATGTTCGACATTACATTCTTCTTCTTCGTTATCGTCATTCTTCTAGCTATTATACAAGGTAAAAAAGTGTGATGTACACCTCTGTATATGCCTCTTTATAGAGAGAGAGAGAGAGAGAGAGAGAGAGAGGGCGGGGAGAAGTATCCAGAATCTACGAAAATGTATATATCGACTAGTAAAAGGTCGTATTCCACGTGTTAAACCATACCGATTACGCCCTTTTCTTTCCTAGCACTCGATACAATGCTACAACCTTTGCCTTTCAGGTTTGATTATCGATGCGTTCGGAGAACTTCGTGATCAATTGGAGAGCGTCAAAACTGACATGGAAAGCAAATGTTTCATATGCGGTTTGGGCAAAGAAACTTTGGATACCGTGCCTCACGGGTTCGACACGCACGTTCAGCAAGAACATAATCTTGCGAATTACATGTAATCTTCCATTTAAAAAATCAACGATACTACAAGTTTAAACTTGTTATTTTTCTATCCTTTCACAAAATTTTTATCTATCTGTATAATTTTTCTTTTATTCTCAGGTTTTTCCTCATGCATCTAATCAACAAACCTGACACGGAATACACGGGACAAGAGACTTACGTCTGGAACATGTACCAACAGCGCATGTGGGATTTCTTCCCAGTGGGTGATTGCTTTCGAAAACAGAACGAAGCGGTTGAAACTTGAGATTATTATTGATTTTTTTTTCCCTAACACTCAATTGCGCGCAAGGCTCGAAATTGAATGAAAATAAAAAAAAAATAAACAACAAAGGTATTAATAAAAAAAGAAGAATAAACAATAATTGCTTCCCGTAGAGTTCGACAAATCGTGTGTAAACGTCGACTTGGAATTCACGACGAAGAACACATTCGTCTATCGCATTAAAATCAACATTTTGAGTCTCTAGATTTTTTATGATGTTTTACAACAACGTCCCACGGGGCGTGAACTCGTATTGTACGAAAAAAAAAATCCCTTTAGCAATCAAACCGTCAATATAAACAATATACGATTGTTACTATTGCAATCCCGTTAATCGAATCGACTACTGATCGTATAAACAATGTATAGATTAAACGTAAGATCATAACGTGGTTTTTCTTTGAGAAAAAAAAACCACGTTGCAACAATTTCAATAGGCGATTAGACGCAGCTTATCTCTTTCCTATCCTCATTGAGAAACAGACAAATAAAAATTTACCTATTTTTCCAACTTTATAATGGTGAATTACTAACGAAAAATAAAAAAATATCGACGGCTAAAACACAAAAGGACGTATACGCCATTTTGTCTCTTACAAGTCGATGTACATTTTTTAAAAATAAGATAAATCAATTAGGGGTTGTTCGTCGGTGACGGTGTGTGAAAACGTGTAAGGAAATATATTGAAAATATATTTCTTCCAAATACATATGGGATCTTATTGTAATTATATCATTTGTAAAAGTTGAATGCACAAATTTACGTACAGCGTGTATCTCTAGAAAAAAAAAGAAACGGTGAAACACACAAATACCCACACACACACATACAAAAGGGGGTATAGAGAAGAAAATTATCGTAGTGTTATCGTGCTAATAAAGGAAAAACAAAAATTGCTTCAGCTAAAAAGCTATAACGGTGGAAATGTGAGGTGCTCAGTATCCCCTGCATCTGACTAGTCGAGATACACTTTGTACAAAGGGTTAAGATAATATTGAGGGATGTGAAAAGTATCTGGGGAGCAACCCAGATAGAAAAGTGAGGGCACAGGATCCACTCGGTACTAGCACGGGAACGCACGCCGTGCCGGTATAATGCAGACATGTATGTCCGCATGTGACGAGATTGTGACGGCAAGGCGTTTTGATACCAGA
Source organism: Ichneumoninae sp. A BG-2022a (assembly GCA_030522665.1). Taxonomy (NCBI): domain Eukaryota; kingdom Metazoa; phylum Arthropoda; class Insecta; order Hymenoptera; family Ichneumonidae; species Ichneumoninae sp. A BG-2022a. The sequence continues at coordinate 11,460 of JAPYZC010008747.1, forward strand.
AGTCTGCTTGCACGGTTACAGCTCGCCGTGGAGTTTTACAGCGAGCTGGAACGGTGCAAGCAGACTTCTGGTATCAAAACGC
>JAPYZC010008764.1:0-12370 GCA_030522665.1 Ichneumoninae sp. A BG-2022a
TTTTCAGATTTTTACACCATCAAGAAGTACTTGCAATTTTTTCTTATTGTTGTCGAACTTATGCGAAGTCAGCGCGCAGCGAGACTCCCTCCTTAAGGTAGTCCTTGCGAATAGTGTTCACTTCGTATACGTTTCAGAGAAATGAGACGGAATTGCAAACACTTCTAGATGGTATAAAAATCTGAAAGAAATCGAGCATATTAAAGATGCTGAAAATATTAATTTTGCATATTAATAATTCCAAAATTTTATCAACAAATTGATGAAAAATAAAATTCTTCAACAAATCTCACGGAAACCTAACTTTTTTTTTTAATGAAAGTTCATTTTTCTGAATATGTATACATTTTTTTTATATGGGCAAACGTGTAGAAAGTCACAAAATTCGAAGTGAATTCAAAATTATAAAAATATTCATACCTATTCAGAAAAATGGACGAATAATTTTTAATTTTTAAAAGTTATGTTTCCGGGAGATTTGTTCGACATTTTTATTTTTCTCTCATTTCTCTGAAACTTATGGGAAGTGAACACTATTCGCAAGGACTACCTTAAAAAATCAAGATTTGTCGACTCTGAAGACGGTTTTAATTTGTCGGAGTTTGATTTTTTATTTCATTTTACAGCTACAAATGGACCATTCCGATCACATACATTACGGACAAAAACACCTTCCCAACATTGATCTGGTTTGACAAAGATGCCCCCAAACGTAAGTCGACCACTTAAGCCGACCGATTTTTACATGCACGAAGCAAATCGAACTCGAGTCGATAAAAATTCTTGGCTGATTCTAGTGGAAGTGAAGCTCGACGAACCAGTGGAATGGATTAAGTTCAATCACAAACAAGTCGGTTACTACCGAGTAAATTACGCCGTCGAGGAATGGGAAAATCTCTTCGCCGTTTTGCGATCGCATCACAAGGTAAATTACTGACAAAAAATCAGTTGTACACTGAAAAAAAAAAATCAATGACTTAATTAAATTTGCTTGCGGCTTTCCAAAGAAAAAAATTGTTACCTCAATTTTCACAATTACATACGCAATTGAAACGATAAAATGTCATCATGACGGTCTCACCATCGTTGTTTCAATATCGTATGGGAGTAGAATTGAAAAAAAACATTCTTTCGCAGCCCGCAAATGAATTTTTTAGTGCAGTAAAAAAAGAATGTATTGACAATGCTAAACCTTTTTTTACGTCTATTATCTTATACTAAATTTTATACGTAAGGATAATCATACACATTGACAAAGAGCCATCAAACCGAGGTCTTTAGTCACCAAACAATAATTTTTATAACCATACCAATTATTACTTGTGCCAATTTAATGTAAAATATGAAATGGGAATTTTTTTCCAGAGATTCTCCGTCGCGGACAGAACTCATCTCTTGGAGGACGCCTTCAGTCTGGCGCAAGCCTCCGAACTGGAATACAGCGTCGCCATGAACATGACCGCGTATCTTCGCTCAGAAAAGAGCGCAGTGCCCTGGGGTGTCGCCGCATCGAAATTGTCGTCCATCGACAAGCTTCTGGCATCCACCGATGTCACACCCAAATACAGGGTACCAGTTTCGCCACCATATTATCTATCATCGATTTGGCTAAAAAATTATATGAGGACCCTGGCAGATCCTGCGACCATCAAAACCACCGAGAAAACGACCGGTCGTTTTTGGACAAAAATACGTCCAGTAAAACGACTGTTAAAACGATTCCATTCGCGGTAGAGAGCTGTCAGTCAGGTCGTTTCACATTTCAAGACTGGGATAAGGGCGTTTTGACAGTCGTTTTCGCGGACGTATGTTTGTCCGAAAACGACCGGTCGTTTACTCGGTCGCTTTGAAGGCAGTTCGTAGTTTGACGACGAGCTCTCTCGCGAGCTCGTCGTGTTCTCTCGCGAACTCTCTCTCGTTCTCGCGCTCTCTTATGAGCTCACACGTTCAATAATGTTTATGTCGATCATAAAATTCTTTATTGATAATTAACCCCATCGCATCCGTTCGGAAAAGCAGTCAACTCAACTGACAGATAAACAAAACGTCCACAAGTTCACTGAGAAAAAGCAGCGTATTTCCTACTATACCATTAGTTTTCAGGAGGAACGTCTATATAGATAGTTTCTCATAGTATATATTCAATTGGCAAAATTAGAATGATGGTTGCAACCATAATTATTTGTCATGGTCGTAATTATAAAATGTAGACGTTCCCCTTGGGAAATATTTATTACGGTAATAAGTCAGTATTGTTGTTATTACTATGTAAATTTTTCTCAATGTCCTTTTCCAAAAACAAAAAACTATATCTATATAGATAGTTTCTCATAGTATATATTCAGTGGCAAAATTATAATTGTGGTTGCAACCATAATTTTTATCATGGTCGTAATTATAAAATGTAGACGTTCCCCTTGGGAAATATTTTTTACGGTAACAAGTCAGTATTGTTGTTATTGCTATGTAAATTTTTCTCAGTGTCGTTTTCAAAAAACAAAAAACTTCACTCGTTTTCCCGCTTAGCTTCGGGTCTCTGTTCGTTCATCAACAGCACCGATCATATAATTTCTTCATTTTATTTTTTCCCCAGGAGGAACGTCTATATAGATAGTTTCTTATAGTATATATTCAATTGGCAAAATTATAATTGTGGTTGCAACCATAATTTTTATCATGGTCGTAATTATAAAATGTAGATGTTCCCCTTGGGAAATATTTTTTACGCTAATAAGTCTGTATTGTTGTTATTACTATGTAAATTTTTCTCAGTGTCATTGTCCAAAAACAAAAAACTGCACTCGTTTTCTCGCTTAGCTTCGGGTCTCTGTTCGTTCATCAACAGTACCGATCATTGCATTTTTTTTATTTCTTCATTTTATGTTTTTTTTTCTTATTTTCCTCAGAAAGATCATTAGCTCAAATTTGTGAATTGTTTTTCAGGAATACGTGAGAAATCTTGTGGACGGTGCTTACAACGATGTCACTTGGAAAGTCGATGATTTCGAGGATCACGACATGATGTAATTATCTGCTAAATCGAACTCGACGATTGCGAGATTTTTTTAATAGTAGTAATAGTCTCTAAAACTATTAGCTATTTTTTTTTTTTGCAATCGCAGGAGTCTGCGCCGCTCGGTACTCGAATTAGCGTGCGCCGTTGGCCACCAAAAATGTCTGGACGAGGCCGGTAAAATCTTCAAGGCTTGGATCAACGACACCAACGACGTGAGACCTCCACCGGACATCCGCTCGCTGGTTTACTATTACGGTAAGTGGCCGACTGATTTCCGAGCAAAGAAAGCAATGCAGGCTCATCTCGTTCTGGATCTTGAATTACGAGAGGCTCCTCGGGTTTAATCGTTGTTAAAATTGCAGGAATGAGCCACGTCGGCGAAGAGGCAGAGTGGAACATAATGTTCCAGAGATTCGTGGACGAGGCGAATGCGGTCGAGAAACTCAAGCTGATGGGCGGATTGGCAGGCGTTCGGTCGAGCTGGATCCTCAAAAAGTAAGCAACAGTCAAAAATTTATTACCGCCCATTTCTCCGCACCCAACAGTACTTTTTTACACTCGGTGCGAAAACGTCGATTTTACGCACGCTTCGCGTAAAAACCCCACTTTCACAACTAGTGAAATAAAATTTTGAACGATAGTCGTGCAAAAAACTTTTCTTAACTCGTGTGATTGCCAAACACGCCTTCGGCTCGTGCAACAAACTCACACTCGTTAGAAAAACGTTTTTCGCCCTCGTGGAGTAATACATTACGCTATTACAGTAATACAATACTACACTACAGTATTACAGTATTACACTATTACACACTGATAAAAAATACGGTAGAATCAACTAAGATTAGAGCAGGGACGTTCAACTAAATATTTTGTTGGTACAGGTAAAAAATGGGTTATTTCAACAATTTATTGGATGATTTAACCAACATATTTTTCAGTAATTAAAATATTTTGTTCGACCAACAAAATATTTATTTGAACGTCCCTGCCCGAATCTTCGTTGATTCAATGTACTTTTTTATCATGCACTATTACAGTAATAATACACTATTTCGCACTCGTATCGAAATATACTATTTTTGTAACAATGGCATTAAAGACTCCCACTATTTATGTCCGTAACGTGGCGAAAGCATGTGAAAAAATAACTAGAGTGTTAAAAAAGTGTGCGAAAAAGTAACTAGTGTGGTCTGCGCATGTGGAGTTTTTTTCGCACGCCTTACTAAAAAGCGCCACTTTCGCCACGCGTTAGAGGCACGAAAAGTAGGACTTTATGTGCACGTGTTCCAAAAACGTCTTGCGTGCCTTCCGCAGCTTGGCAAGAATGCCCCGAACCACAAAATTTGCCAAATTCTGCACGAACGCTGAGAAATCATGACTTCTTTTTGCATTGTTCGCAGATACATCGCCATGTCGGTGGACAAGAAATACGTGAGAGGTCAAGACACTTTCAGCTGCCTGGCCGTAATAGCGAGGAATCCAGTAGGCACACCGCTCGTGTGGGACTGGGTACGAGAGAACTGGGAGTTCTTGGTGAAAAGATACACACTGAACGACCGATACCTCGGACGTTTGATACCCGGAATAACGAGCAGCTTCGCGACGGAGCTGAAACTGAAGGAGATGAAGGACTTCTTCAACAAATATCCCGACGCCGGCTCAGGAAAAACAGCGAGAGCGACCGCCCTCGAGACCGTCGGCAACAACATAAAGTGGGTCCAGAGGAACAGCAAGAAACTGGAGAATTGGCTGGACTCGGTGTCAAAGAGTCAATGAGAGTCGAGACAATTTTAAAAAAAATCACGGCACCGAAATACGTGATTACATGATCGCGAAGAAAAGCTCGACGCCCTTAGCGAAATTCAGACGGGCTTGTACGATAAATCCAACTGCAAAAAAAAGAAGACACTATGATGAAGATGATGCAGCAAAAGTGCCGCGCACTTGGAACTTTTGTAATTTTTCTAACGTTTCCATACTCATATACTTTATGCAATTAAATATTGTACTGTTTGTAAACGCGCGATACGGCAATTTTTTTTTTTTTATGGTACAAATTTTTTTTTTTTAAGGCGCAATAAAAGAACCGTTGTATAAAAAACAAAAAAATTGGAGTTGATTGTTTCACCGGATGTTTATCGGATAGGCTTTATCATGTAAATGTCCTGACGCAGGTTCTGTAAAAGTGGACAAGACGACCGCCCTCGAAAAGGTCGGCAACAACAAAAACAAATTTCTCGCGCAACACAAAAAAAACTGGCAAATATTGCATACTGCTGCATAGTTCTGCCTTCAACAACAATTATCACAACTGACCATTCCACATGCAGCGCGGCTATATCCAGCCTTGACAAGTTGTCAGCGCTGTACAAGAAATAATAACTCGCATACAGAGTTATGCACTAAGCACAGTGCAGGCTTTGACAATTGTTAATTAATAATAAAAAACTGACCATTCCAAATGTAGCGTGGCTATGTTCAGCCTTAAGGAGAGAGTCTCGCTGCGCGCTGACTTCGCATAAGTGCGAAAACAATAAGAGGAAATTGCAAGTACTTCTTGATAGTGTAAAAATCTGAAAAAAATCATGTATACTAAAGGTACTGAGAAGATTCATTTTGCATAATAATAATTGAAAAATGTTATTAACACATTCATCAAAAAATGAATTGGTTAACAAATTTCCCGGTAACAAAAATCATTTGTCAGCGTTTTGAACAAAAATCTATTGTCAGCGCATCACAAATCTTCCAATTAAATAAAATAAAAAAGATGTCAAAGAGTCAATAAAAGTCCGACAATTGACAGAATTTTTACGGCGTGATAAGATTTTCTTTTTAATGCGAATTCGTTGTTTCATCAAAAGAAATCGAAACCAGCCTATGAATGGACGTTTTTTATGCATGTTCTCTTATGGAAAGTGTCCATTCTCTGATCCTCTCCATTCATTGATCCGTTTATCCTAGTTTATGCAATAAAATATTGTGCCATTTCTATACGCGCAATACGGCAATTATTTTTTTTAAGGTACAAAAGCGCCAAAAGATACCGTTATAAGAATTTTTTTAATGCGAATCCGTTGTTTCACCGAATGAAATTGGGACTGGCCAGTGAATGGACAGTTAAGCAGACGAAAAAGCCAGTGAATAGACATTTTTTATGCATGTGCTGTTCACTGTTAAAAGAAATTGTAAATTTATTGTACCGATATTGGAAGCTTTTATGCATAAACCAGTATATTACATTTGATTCACAAATATTATGTAAAATTACAGTAGTTTTAAAGTAATTTTTAAATACATTTAGTACTATTAAAGTACTTTTATTAAAAATACCACTTTTTATTATTTACAGTGTTATGGAAAGTGTCCATTCACTGGTCCTGTCCATTCGTTGACCCGTTTACTCTAGTTTATTCAATAAAATATTATACGACTTGTACACGCGCGATGGCAACTATTTGTTTTAAGGTACAAAAGCCTAATAAAGGTACCATCGTTAAAAACAAAAGAAAAAAAGAATAAACATCACGAATTTAATATTTCACGGAATGAGCGAATAGGTAGCACCTGAGTTTACGAGAAAACGCTGCACGTCGTTAAAATTGAAAAAGCCACCGAACAACATGGGTCGTTTATTATCTACCTTCGTAGAGTTGACACTGGTAGATAACAAACCGTCGTCGCATCGGAGCCCGCGCTTTATCTTCCGGCAGTCGTAAATCAGTAGTGGAAGCGCATCGAGGCATGGTAATGGTGAAATACACGTCGCCCCTGAGGCCAACAGTCTCGTATTGGCCGACCCTGCGACGACAATTGAAGCTTGTATTGGCACTCGGTTTCGTTCTAGTTCTCTCGTGTCTGGTAATCCTTGGAACTTCGGTGAGTCAATCGCTTGTCGGCTAATTATCAGAAATTATAAGTAAACAAAATCCTTGAACGAATAATAAACATGTGGGTAAATCGCTGTGTGTTCATAACTGTGTTCGTACAAAGTTTAATTTCACTCTGATTTTTATTTTCATTTTATTTTATTTTTTTATTTTACCTTCCACGTCGAGCTTCGGAGTTTATCGGAGAAAAATATTTTCATTTCGAAAAGTGTTCGAGTCGTCTTCGTGTGTCACGTTAGTTCGAGTGCTCGAGCTACAAAAAAATGATCAATAATTATTCATAATAAAACATGAACAATGTGGATAAATCGCTCGGCGTTCATAATAGTCTCTGAACAAAGTTGGATTTCATTCCGGTGCTTTTTATTTTATTGTAGCTTCGGTGAGTCAAATACAGTCGCTTATGAGGTAATTATCAGAAATTATAAGTAAACAAAATCCTCGACCATTGTCCATGAACGAATAAGAAACATGTGGATAAATCGCACAGTGTTCGTACAAAGTTGAATTTCACTCTGGTTTTTATTTTTATTTTTTTTATTTTACCTTCCACGTCGAGGTTCGGAATTTATCGGAGAAAAATATTTTCATTTCGAAAAGTGTGCGAGTCGTCTCCGTGTGTCACGTTAGTTCGAGTGCTTCAATTACAAAAAAATTATCAATAAACAAAATCCTCGGCGTTTGTTTATAATTAAACAAGAACAATATGAGTAAATCGCTCGGCGTTCACAATTGTCTCTGTACAAAGTTGGATTTCACTCCAGTGCTTTTTATTTTATTTTACCTTCCACCTCGAGGTTCGGAGCTTATCGAAGAAAATTATTTTCATTTCGAAAAGTGTGCGAGTCGTCTCCGTGTGTCACGTTAGTCGAGTGCGCGAGCTACAGAAAAAAGATCAATAATTATTCATAATTAAACAAGAACAATGTGGATAAATCGCTCGGCGTTCATAATTGATTCCGTATATAAGAAAGGATTCCGGACTATAGACGCGCATAAACCTTGGTCAATATTTTCGAGGATAATTGACAATAATTATCGAGTCAAATCCAGCTCATAAAAGTTTGGCGAAAAAAAATTAAGGGTCTTTGAAGATCAGCTCACTTTTAATCTCGTCAGTATTGGCTCCAAGAAAGGGTTACGGACTACAAACGCACATAAAACTTGGTCAATATTTTCGAGGGTGATTGACAATAATTATCGAATTGAATTCAACTTGTAAATGTTCGGCAAAAAAAAGTAAATATCGCCTTTTATCATCCGGTGGGGACGCAAGTCCAGCGTTTCATTTGTATGGAACGACAACAATTTGTATTGAACCAGCTGTGAATTGTCTAGGATGCTTCATAATTATTTTGAGCATGCACGCGGCTTGTATCTACATCCATTTCAATTCATATTTAAATACGGGGTCAATATGCAGGTTATCTACATGCAATATACGATTGACAGTTGAGGTCATTTCGTTGCTGCAACGTTGCGAACTTTAATCACATGATAAATCGCTGTGTCTTCATAACTGTGTTCGTACAAAGTTTAATTTCACTCTGGTTTTTATTTTTATTTTTTTTATTTTACCTTCCACGTCGAGGTTCGGAGTTTATCGGAGAAAAATATTTTCATTTCGAAAAGTGTTCGAGTCGTCTCCGTGTGTCACGTTAGTTCGAGTGCTTGAATTACAAAAAAATTATCAATAAACAAAATCCTCGACGATTGTTTACAATTAAACAAGAACAATATGAATAAATCGCTCGGCGTTCATAATTGTCTCTAGAAAATACAAATGGATTTTCACTCCGGTGCTTTTTATTTTATTTTACCTTCCGCGCCGAGATTCGGAGGTTATCGAAGAAAAATATTTTTATTTAGAAAATAAACAATTCGTTTGTCACCTAAGTCCGAGTACCCGTATCCCAAAGAATTCCGCACCTGCGAATTTTATATGAGAAAAAAAAAGTAATGTCGTTATACGATTTTTAGTCGACCACTTGTCTACGCTTATCAATTTTTTGCTGGCACAGAAACGTACTAATGAACGATGAGGTAAGCGAGGCACGCACGTAACAGACGATACTTACTGACCAGGCAACAAAATATTAACCCTCAAATTCGTAAAAAAAACAAATAAAATACTTTACTTCAGATATGGAAAATGACAACGAATTAATTTGATTTTTTAAATTTATTTTCTTTTCCCATCGCCGTTGCCTGGGACGCCTTTAATTGAATGCAAAATAATGTTATACTTGTTGCGCAGAGTGTGCGAAACAGTCAACGGACGCCGAAGTTATCTGACGCAACATAAGCCGATAAGTCGATAAGGAAATTGATAAGTCGTCAGATTCGCGTGTGATGTCGCTGTTTACAATATTATCTCATCGTTAAGGGAATCCCGTGGGAAGGTTCCTTTTTTCGCTTTTTTGTGGATTTTTTTTGGCGAACTAAATAAACATGCAACTGCGAGTCTCGCTGTGCGCTGACTTCGCATAAGTTCGACAATAATAAGCGAAAAGTGCAAGTACTTCTTGATGGTGTAAAAATCTGAAAAAATCATGTATATTAAAGGTACCAAGAAGATTAATTTTGCATAATAATAATTCCAAAATGTTATTAACAAATTAATCAAAAAAATTAATTGGTTAACAAATTACCCGGCAACAAAACTTTTTTTTTATGAAAATGATTCGTTTATTTTTCTGAGCCGTTCGTGCAATACAGATCCGCTTCTCTCGTTTCAGAGGAGACTGAGAATCGCCAAATTATACGAAGTCCAGGCGTGTCTGGCCGACATTTTCGACCTGGAGATGAAGTACATGAACAAGAGGCCGATTTTCGACGAGGAAGCGTGGCTGCGAGTAAACGATCTGGACGGTCACGTCTATTCGGCATATCTCGACATGCGTCCCGAAGTGATAGATCGGTATTCGCACCTACCGGACGAGATACCCTGGGCGGTAGTCAGAATAATAGCGATTCTGCCGACGAGGATCGATGAAAAACGCGTCGATTGTATTTACAAACATGGAAACGGTAGCGAGCATTACGTGTACAAAAGAAGACCGGTTACCTCGATGAAACCGATTGAGGAAAACTGGGGCCTCAAGTACTCGGCTTTCTTTGTCATCTGCGACCTCACCGTACCCGAAAATTTCAACTACGATTTTATCTTCAACGAGAACCAGCTTCCGGAATCCGTGGCGATCGCTCTTTACAACACCGAGGCAGTGGAATCGGAGGGGCACACGCGATTCGTCAATATTAAGTATCCCGCGACCGGGATGAGCATGCTCTACGAACAAACCGACAAGTTCATGGCAGTTTGCGTGCCGGGTAAGAACGTTGTGATTTTTTAGGCACTCATTTCATGTTGTTTCCTCATAGGAAGCTTTGTTATGGTAAAAAAAAATGTTCCAGATTTTTATGAAAACGTATTCAGAATGTTCCAAAACATCGGAAAATCACACTTAGAAAAAATGCATTTAGAAAATGTGAATCAAATGGAATTCAAAAATTCAAATCGCTATATCTCGCGAATACCTCAACCGATCAGGCTGAAATTTTGCACACATCATGTGTGATCAATAGTCAATGTTCAGTTGTTTTTTTTTTTTGTACGCGATTTTTAATTCCTTCGAAAATGTCTGTACGCACTCTAGCGCGCACAATTTTTTTGTTATGGGGTTAAAAACGCGTACATAGATGAAATATGATCGCCCAATGATCCCATTAAAATATCACGAAAATCGTCAAATTTTAAAAAATTTTTGCTATTTTGAATTTTTGGAATTTAATGATTTTTTTTCGAGACGCATTTTGTTCCGTATCGGAAATTCATCTGCGAATAAAATAAGTGTCAGATTCGTGATCAGCGTGAAAAAAGACATGGAAGACAGTCCCGGAACGACAACCAACGAAAAAGTTTACCAGGCATTTTTGTAGAAATAATTACAAAAAATGAGTGATTTTTGGTGTTTTTAAACAATGATTTCTTTGCTTTCCGATGGTATCACGGAAAACCCAGGTGCCTATCGGGATCTACAGCAAGATATACACAAGGCGATGGCTATGACGGGGTTTAAAAACTAGATAAAGAAGTATCACTTGGATTTCTTCAGTAAAAATCGAATGTGGAAAAAAAACCTTCCATGTATTTTTACGCGCTGAACCTGAATCGGCCAGCCGTTCTGCATAAAAGTCTAATACGTTGACGTTGAAAAAAAGTTAAAAATTGAAATTTTCATATCGCTTTCTCACAATGTTCCCCTATTCGCGAAGCTTCCTCTATTAGGAAGCCAAAAACACAGACAATGCTTCTTCATAAACGAGGCTTCACGAATAAAGGAACATTATGACAAAACGATATGAAAATGTCAATTCCCAACTTTTATGAGAAAGCGATATAAAAATTTCAATTTTCACTTTTCTATTTCTTGCGCAAAAATACTTCAGGTACAGCGTAAGGATTTGCTCCAAAAAAATGGGTCGATTTCGGATAACGGAAGTCGTTCGATCCTCGACTGATCGTAGACAATTTTTTTTTTCATCTCGCATTTGAACTCGTACGCATGAGTCCCTGTAATGTTGCAATGAATCTCCCTCACAGTGCTTCATCACTCGTTCAATCGTCCTCTCGACCTGGTCGAGTTCGTCGAGTATCACCTGCTGCTCGGTGCGAGCCACTTCACATTCTACAATTCGTCGGTCTCGTCGGACGTCGATCGTGTTCTCCGGTATTACTCGGAGCGCGGTGTCGCCACGGTGCTCCAGTGGAAGCTCCCGTCGAATTACGTATTCGAGAAGACCCTCAGATACGAGGGAATGTTCGCGGGATTGAACGATTGTCTGTACAGAAACGCGATCCACGAGAACTACAAGTACATAGCGAATTTTGGAGTCGACGAGTTCGTCGTGCCGAGGATGCACGACGATTTCAGGGAGTTGATGGCACACCTCGATCCGCCGCTGGAGAACGACGCTACCAATCGGCACGCGTCCTTCCTGTTCAAAAATGTCTTCTTCTACACGATGTACGAGGACGAACGCGAGAACAAGGATCCCAGTGAGTCCGTTGTACCGCATCACGTAAACGCAACTGTACGTGCACTGTAAAAAATGTATGCATGAAAATTAATGTGCCGGGATTGGAAGCTTTTATGCATAAACTACTCGAGTAGAAATTTTCAAGCGTTACATCGGGCCCTGACAGGGTCCTGATAAGGCCCTAGAGTAGAAAATTTCTACTCGGGTAGTATATTAAATTTAATACGCAAATTAGGGTGGTCCTTGAGGAGGGAGTCTCGCTGCGCGCTGACTTCGCATAAGTTCGACAAGAATAAGAGAAAATTGCAAGTACTTCCTGATGGTTTAAAAATCTGAAAAAAATCATGTATACTAAAGGTACTGAGAAGATTAATTTTGCATAATAATAATTGCAAAATTTTATTAACAAATTCATCAAAAAATT
>JAPYZC010008767.1:0-18964 GCA_030522665.1 Ichneumoninae sp. A BG-2022a
TTTTCAGATTTTTATAACATTGGGAAGTGTTTGCAATTCTTGCCCGAATTTCTCGAATTTAGGCGGAATGAACACCACTCGCTCCAACCTCCTTAACAGCTCTCTATGTCGGTTTGCTTATTCTGGCTTTCGTGTGTCGATGCTTTATGGCACTGAGCCTCGATGAGTCTTACATAGGCTTATCTTTCCCGTCCGTAGGAGAGACCGGGGCAAAATGGGAACGCTGTAAATTGCAGTCATGGGGCTAAATGGAGTAGCACAAAATTATTTTTATTTTGTGTTACTCTATTTTAACCGAGACCGAAAGGGAAGACCGGAAGCGAAAATGGACCGCGGTACATTTTTGATACCGCACAAGATGGATTTCCACAATGTGTACCAAAAACTAAATCATTTAGTTAATCAATAGTTTAGAAAAAAAAACCAAAAAAAATCTTCAAAAAATTGATTAATAAAAAAAAAACATTTTTCCCCAATTGGACCGAGTTCGGTGAAAAGTTCCTCCACTAAGCATCGCTCCGGCCAGACGGGCTCCGTACGCGTGGGTTTTCGTGACTAAATAACGCGTCTAGGAGTCTGGAGGTGCGAAGTGAAACAGACGACTTCCAGGCGCGTCGTCACCTCGCGAGTGTCATGTCATAACACATAAAGATCGCGGAATTGGGCCGACTGCGTGAGTCAAAGCACTCTGTCTCTCGTTTACAAATTTTTACATGCACATATAGTTACGACGGTTACATAAACTTCGTACCCGGTCGACGTTACGCTACGGGCGAAACCGTGTACTATATTCCGCATTGCGTATGTCTGTCCGTCCGTCCGTCCGTATCTCGGAATAAAACGCGCGGAGAGTGGGCAGAGTGTCGGGAGCGTATTTAGATGAGTTGACTCCAATTGCCGTGGTACCGTGAGAATTCCGTGTCTGCCATTTATATATCGCAAATGTAAGCAAGTGCTCCACAGCGGGTCGCGAGACGACGAGACGCGGGAGCGAACGCGCCAGGAACTTTAACGTTATATCTCGCATTTTAATATATATGAGATATTCCATACGGTTTCGAACGGACAAAATCCCGACCCTCTCCAAAAAAGTTGTAGTTTGACCCCAATTCATGATTATTTAAAAGAGGTTTTTGTAATTTTTTTCAGAATTTTTGGATCGTATTTTTTTGAGATATCGAAAAATTGAATTTTTTAAAAAACCTCTATATCTTAAAAACTATCAGCCGTACAAAAACGCTTAAGACATAAAAGTTGCAGTTTTAAGTGAACTTTTGAAAACTAAATTTTGTTTTTTTATGAAAACAAAGTCTCTCCTATTAGGAAGCAATTATAAATATTTTGTCTGAAATTAGTCTGAAAATTACACATGAGCATGTGATTTTTTTGAGAAACGGTTTATGTAAAAAAGCTTCCAATACCGTTCATTAGTTTTCAAACAAATTTTTTTTAGTCTATACATGTATATATGTATAATATACATAACTGTGTCTGGTCCGGGTTGGACAGAACTGATGCACGCGTGCAACGCGTTTATCCGTGCGTGGCCTCGTGGTGGGAGACCGAGAGTGTGTTAACGAGTTAACTGCACGAGGAAATAACTAAGCTGCATAAAGCCGCACACTGTCCCAACGCGGGGTACGTCTGTGCTCCCGCTAAACGGATCCGTTAATCATGCAAATTAGACCCTAGGCTCGAAACACCGGCGTCTACGAGAGTTTAAAACACGTCGTGCATTATTATCGGGCGACAAACCGCACGCGCTGAGCCACGCGTTCGTCCGGAGGGAAAGGGTTGATGTTTCAAAGTCGATCAATCAGTGTCACACGGTTTGTCACTGCTGGGTTCTGAACTTCTGTGGGCGATGAACATCACTGCGCGGAAATTGTCGATGGATCGAATGATTAGGATTTTGGCAAAAACTATTCGAGTATCCTTCGATCGAAGGATATTTCAATGGTGATACACAAAATATATTGTCGTCTGTATAATTTGTATGAGTCGTAGTAGTAAAAAGGTATTTATTGACCGTAGCAGTTGATCATTACAGTCTCCGATACAACTCTCTACGCAGAAAAAAAAAATTGAATCAAGTAAAATTTGCTTGCGGGCTGCCAATGAAGTAAAAATGTTGTTTCGATTCTACTCTGAATTCGTACAATTTCATACCGGATTGAAACGCTAACATGTTACCTTGACAGTCTTGCTGTCGTTGTTTCAATATCATATGGAATTGTAAGAATTGAAAGTATAATTGAAACAAACATTTTTTTCTTCGGCAGCCCGCAAGCCCATTTTTTTTTCAGTGTATTTATTGATACGTCGCTTTTAATAAAACTGTCAATGAGCCATCGACCTGAGTCCTTCAGCCCTAATTTATGTGATTAAATATGATAACCGTATAAATTGTAAAAAAACGGACAGGTGACATAAATTGAGAACATGTATCTCTAACGCACAAAATACTATGTTTCAGATTTATCCTGTATTAAATATCTAGAACGTCTCGCCAAATATATAAGCGATTTATATGATTTATATGACGATCACATAATAACCAGCGAATTTAGTATATCTCGAGTGCTACACACTGCCAAATTGTGCATATCAATTCCAACGAAATTGCGTATCGGATGTCATCGACACTAAACAATTACACGCATACTCGATACGTATTCGTTACCAGGACGAATTCCGAGTGAAAGAGTACTTGTAGGTAACATAAATCAAAAAATATATTTGATACACGAAATATATATTTTCACCGACAAAAATACATTTTAGATTTATTTTGTAATACATTTTTAGAAACATATGTCTTCAAACAAGTAATTTAATACATATTACTTTAAATCCAAATTAATCTTATCGATATATCTATCACATAATAACCAACGAATTTAATATATCTCGAGTGTACATCGATATTCAGTTACGGCAAATTTGGACTTTTGTTCACAGATTCTTAACTATACTCTTAACGATTCTCAACCCTGCCAAATTGTGCATATGAATTCAAACAAAATAGCGTATCAGGTACCATTCAAGCTAAACCACTGCACGTCTAGTAAGCCGGTTTGTATTTCCCAGATCCGTATCCGTTGCCAGAACGTATTTCGACTGCCGTGCAAAGAGTCTGGTTGGTTACAACTGTTATATATAGATATACTTAACATACATCAAAAAATATATATTTCAGATATTTTTCTAATACATTTCTAGAAAAATACATATCTCCAAACAAGTTATTTCACACACATTGATATTCAATTACAGCAAATTTGGACTTTCATTCACAGACTCTTAACGAATCTCTTAACTAGACTTTTAACGCTTCTCAACCCTGCCAAATTGTGCATATGAATTCCAACGCTAAACCACTGCACGTCTAGTAAGCCGGTTTATATTTCCCAGATCCGTACCCGTCGCCAGAACGTATTCCGAGTGCCGTGTAAAGAGTCGGCTTGATTACAACTGTTATATCTATATAGTTAACATACATCGAAAAATACATATCTCCAAACAAGAAATTTCATACACAATCATATTGAATTACAGCAAATTTGGACTTTTATTCAAAGACTCTTAACGAATCTCTTAACTAGACTCTTAACGATTCTCGACCCTGCCAAATTGTGCGTATCAATTCCAACAAAGTAGCGTATCAGGTGCCATCCACGCTAAACAACTACACGCCTAGTAAGCCAGTTTATATTTCTCATATCCGTATCTGTTGCCCACAACCTATTCCGGGTGCCGTGTTACCATCGAACAATAACATAATCACAAATATACATACCTGTTCCGTCGAGTCGTATTGTCGTTCCGGCTTTTCATACCGAAATTAACGAAAGTGAAACCGCTCCGTGCGCTCCACACAATAATCGTGTTGGTCGCATGCTTTCACACCTATAAGAGTTTGGTTACCCGGCGATCGCGTATCGTATGCTCGTAACGCCAAACGCGCTGACGACGCAGAGAGAGAACCAGTGAAATTCTGAAGCCTGAGAAAGAGACCGAGAGAGCGATGCCGTCTTCGCTGAGCGCCGTGGAAGTACAGCGGTGAGGTAGAGCGGTGCGGGGAGAGGGGGGGGGGGAAGGACGTGCCGACAAAACGCACAGCTTCGGCGTAATGATATGGTTTTCGGTTTCCGCATTGAAACACGATTCGCGCGATGGGGTAGGTCGTGCCGTGGCGCGGGCAAAAGCAAAGCGAGCGGCGCCGGCCCACGGGAGGCGAGAAATCCCCCAACGTTCCCGTAGCATCGGAGGATCCGTCGACGTTGGCCTGACTCCACACGAGACCGATATTGCTAATACGTCATTTTTGGTATGTTTCGTTTGTGGTCATTTTACCCCCACCTCATAGGCGCCCCCCTCCCCCTCCCGCGTGCGGTAGACTGGGCAGACTGACGATGTTTTTTCATACAGTAGGCATAACTGGGGCAAAATGGGATAGCAAAAAAAATAGCTTATAGCGTAAGGGAGAGCGGGACAAAATGGGGCAACTGGGCAAAACGGGGTTTTGGGCAAAACGTCATTTTCCAATAATTTTTGGATGCCCGAATTCGCCCTATCGGATACATCAGGCTTTTCTGCCCACTTTTGCGCCCACTTTTGCCACCTTGAAAATTTAGTTTTGCCCAAAAACTCCGTTTTGCCCCGTTGCCCCATTTTGCCCCGCTCTCCCTTATAGGGGTAATTGGGGCAAAATGTGATAGCGAAAAAATTGCTTATAGTGTTTACGCGTAGCTGGGACAAAATGGGATAGCTAAAAAATAGCTTATACTGTATACGGGTTACTGGGGCAAAATGGGATAGCGATAAAATAGCTTATACTGTGTAGGGGTAACTGGGGCAAAATGGGATAGCGAAAAAATAGCTTATACTGTGTAGGGGTAACTGGGGTAAAATGGGATAGTTAAGAGGTAAACACCCAGAGGATGGGGCCGGAACTACGATTGAAAACTGCTTACTTAAAAAAGAAACAATGCGATTTTTAATAATCAATCCGTCAATCCGAAGAAAATTGCAGGTCGGACCGACACCACGAGAACTGATATATAATAAAAAAATTCCGATTTATCAGGTACCATTTTGCCCCGGTTTGCCCGGTGTTCCGATGAATTTTGATCAGAACACTTTTTGAGCATTCCATCTTGCCCCACACCGCCTGGTGATTAAATATTTTTTCGATATATTTCGTGGTATTCCATTTTGCCCCGTCTCTGCCGCTTGCAAAGTCCCCATTTTGCCCCAGTCTCCCCTACATTGTATTATAACCGTCCTGCGTGTGTCGTGTATTAACTGCCATTCGAGCTGCCAGAACGCGCCGCCTCCTCCAAAACCGATATGTGCAATTTCGCTCCCGCAAAACATTTCTAATGTTTCGTAAACGCGATACACGCGACGGAATCCTTCGCGCGTGTAGAATGGAACGCACGCGTGAGCGGTGTCGCGTTCAGTCCCGCACAAAGGGATTCATCGTAGCGCACGTGTCGTTTACCCGTACACTGTACGACAGGTCGGATAATTCAACTTCCGCTGACATATGACGGTAAAAAAAAAATTATATACTTTCTACAGTTGTGATTATTTTACTACGTTGTCGTAAGCGTTACAGCTTACCAGCTACAGCGATACCGATCTCTGCAATCAATTTTCTTCCATGCAATCACCGAAATCAACTCTAAGCAACCTTCGTGAATTTTTATTTATGTGTTCTCCTTCCAACCGTAGACAACGAACAAATTAATATTTTTTTCTCCCAATTACTTATTTTTTTCGAGTACTGCTTAGTTTCTCAAATAACATGATATATTCCCGAGTTTCACGTTACAATCTTCAATCCCCATTAATTCATTTTAAGGCAGGCATTTTAATCGATTTTCTTTACTGATGAATTTTTATTCATTTCTCCTCCATGCAGTAAATTATTATTTTTTCCTCCCAAATTATTATTTTCCAAGTGCAGTTTGGTTCCCCAAATAACATTATATATTTCCTAGTTTCACGTTACAATTTTTTTGTCCCCAACAATTCCATATTAGCAGAACACACTCCGCATTATTTCCCGATTCCCAAAGCCGCGAGCCAAAATTGATAAGATCGACAATCCTAATCCCCCTTAATTCATTTTAAAGGCATTTGAATTGACTTTTTTATGGTGTCGTAAGATCATTTCAGCATTGCACTTCACCAGCTTTTCATCCATGCAACCGATTAAGTCAACTTTAATCTCCCTTCATGAATTTTTATTTACTTCTTTTTCACCCAACAAATTATTATTTTTTCCTCCCAAATTATTATTTTCCCAAGTGCACTTTCATTCCCCAAATAACATTATATATTCCCTAGTTTCACGTTACAATTTTTTTTCGTCCCAAACAATACCATATTAGCAGTACACACTCCGCATTATTTCCCGATTCCCAAAGCCGCGAGCCAAAATTGATAAGCTCGACAATCCTAATCCCCCATAATCCATTTTAAGAATTACGCTTGCGTCACTGTAACTGGTACGGCGAAGGCGCCAGGGGTAACGTAATGGTGGCGTGACACAAATCCCATAATAATTTTCGCACCCTACGTCGCCGCAGGGACACGGAGCGTTGTTGGGGGGAAGAGGGTGGGGGGAGGTTTCCGGGAAGGGGGGAGCGATCGCAACCCCTCCGGATATGTCGCGGGGTGTCCCACGGTAACGAGGGACCACGAGGAGGCAACCGCCTCCGATTGGACCGCATTCGTCCAATCGGAAAGAACGTCGTTGCCCCGCGATTCTCGCTTCGCGTTTGTAGTCTTCCGTTCCTCTCCGTCCCGCGCCTTCGTTACGCGCGAGCGTCGTCTCCGTCGCTCGCTCGCTCTCTTCCGCTGAAGCTGCGACCAGGTAGGATGTGAATAAGGAGGTGGACGAGAGAATTCTCCTCTCGCGGTTCACCTTTTTTTTCGTAGTCCGCTCCCTTCGTCCGTCGGGAGCTTCACTAATTCCTGCAGTACCGTACGTACCTGCGTAGCGACATACCGACGGCCGAAGAAACGGAAGGGCCTGTTCGGTGGCGTTTGCAGGGCGAAACTTTGCTGATATGCGACCTTCTGTTCCTCAGCTGATCGACGTGTGTGCTCTTGGCCACGGGTAGGGAAAGGGGGCAAAATGGACTGTTCGTAAGGATGCTTACTTCGCGCTGGGAAAAGGGGGGCAAAACGGACTGCTCGTAAGGATGCTTCTTCGCGGTAGGAAAAGGTTGGCAAAATGGAACACTGGGACAAAACGAACTGTTCGTAAGGGTGCTTCTTCGCACTGGGAAAAGGGGGCCAAAACGGACTGTTTGCAAGGATGCTTCTTCGCGGTAGGAAAAGGGGGGCAAAACGGACTGCCCGCAAGGATGCTTCTTCACGGTAGGAAAAGGTTGGCAAAATCGAACACTGGGAAAAAACGGACCGTTCTCAAGGATGTTTCTTCGCGGTGGGGAAAGGGGGGCAAGACAGACTGTTTGCAAGGATGTTGCTTCGCGGTCGGGAAAGTGGGGCAAAACGGACTGTTCGCAAGAAAATTTTTTGCGGTACGTACATCGGAGCAAGTTGTCTGCTTGATTGAAGGCACCGGTCCGTTTTGCCCCGACACCCGAGAAAGGGGGATCGAGGGCCGTTGCACGCGCCTGACACGGCCAGGTAAATCCGTGGATTATATACACGTCGGAAGAATTCAATGGCGATGCCCCTCCTCCGAAGGGAGACATCGGCGAGGCTCACAGAACAATGAGAAACAGGGTCGATCTTTTATTTTTCAACTCCCTCCTCGATCATCAGTGAACGGGAGTTTTTTTTTTTTTTCATTTTTTTCTAAAGAGATCGTAAAGTTCCGGGGGAGCCCTGGGCAGTTCTGTATATGATCGCGATTGGATTTACTTCTTCCTCTCGTCACGTCATACAATCCCAATTGGATTTGGGAATTACAGGGGGCTAACGATAGGCGATAAGATCACTTGGGATACTTCTGGGGATCACGTGTCAGACACTTTATTAATTCCTGCACTGGAGCCGGTCGCACTGTTCGCAATAATTTATCCACTCTATTGCGTAATAATAATAATTAGATAATATTTTTAATAAACAAAAACTATTACTGTGATTATTATTCATTAGTCCATTTCGCCCCCTTTCACCCTCAAAATTTAAATAAGTCTGACGCAGTTCGGAAAATAAATATTAGACCAAAATCAGCAAAGTAATCATCGACCAATTAGAATAATGCATCGTGCTTATTTTACAAAAAGTCATCAATCGACTCCCGCCGGAATGAAAAATAAATTGAAATCAAGATGAAAAAAATAATGTTCAAATCTTATAATATCGTTGTAATAATTATTGTGATTATTAGTTACTAGTCAGTCCCCCCCCCTCCCCCAAATTTAAATAAGTCTCACGCAGTTTTTGAAATAGATATTTCACAAAAATCGGCGAAGCAACTTTCGACCAATTAGAATAATGCATCGCCCTTAACTTACAAAAAGTAATCAACCGACTTCCGCCGCAATGAAAAATGAGTTAAAAAAAATCGATTAATAAATGAATCCATAAAGTGTTACAAGATCGTTCTAATAATTATTTTCATTATTATTGACTAGTCCGTTTTGCCCTCCCCTCCCCCCTAATTTAAAAAACTCTGACACAGTTTCTAAAATAAAAACATGTCACCAAAAAATCGAAGCAACTTTCGACCAATTATAATAATGCATCGCCCTCATCTTACAAAAATTATCGTTGCAATAAAAAACCAATATAAACAAACAAAAAAAGATAAAAAAAACGAATCCTCGAAGTGTTATAATATCGTTGCGTCTTAGCGTTGCGATAGAGTGGTCTACGCGTCTTTTTTTTTCCTCCCGTATAGTGCGAGCTTAGCGAACCGTGACGATGGAGCATTGTGTACGATCCTCTCTCTCGAGAGCCCTTCGTAAGTCGAGTGTACAGCTTAGTCCATACAACTCTCGGGGGCTCGCACAAGAGTGCAGCTCCATCAGGGGCATCAATGCAGCCCGAGCGGAGGCGAGTTACAGCGCTCTCGTATCGGGCTTGTACATCGACGCGAGCGCTGAGAGGGTGGAAGAATTCAATTCATAAACGTCAGAGACGTGCGCGAGGCACTGGCGATCCTCCTCTCGCTGCTCCTGTTGTTGCTGCTTTCCGACCGGGTGTTTCAGCCGTGCGCAGCACCAAATCTTTTAACTATAATACCCTTAGCTTATAAAAGCAGTTATTGTACACTGTATATAGATATATATCTATATATATGTGTATGTATATGTGTAGGGGAGAGCGGGGCAAAATGGCACACCGGGGCAAAACGGGATAATGGGATAAAACGCAATTGTCCAATAACTTTGAAATGGTGGCGATGGTGGTATGTGGGGCAAAACGGGTTAAAAATATGGATTTATTGTTAGGACAAAATTGGGCATCCAAAAATTATTGGAAAATTGAGTTTTGCTCTCACAGTCCCGTTTTGCCCCGGTCTCCCCTATGTATATGTGTATGTATATGTGTATATATGTATAGATATATAAATATATGTGTGTGTGTGATGCGTCGAATAGGCAAGGCGCATTCACGCAGCACATAATAGTAATATGCCTGCGTATTACAACGCACAGCGGCCGCCCCTCGCCTATCTGTGATGCGATCGGTAGTTACTTAGCGCCTCTCGGTGCCCGTTCGATCGCTATCGCGTGTGCGTTCGCGCGCACGCGCACTCGCTCAACCGGCTAGTTCCGTACGCGCCGTACATTGCTGCACGGCAATGCTGAACGCATGTGCTGGTAGGCACGGAAGACGAGGGGTTTATTTCAACGACGGCCGAGCTGCCAGGGGAAGCCGCCTCGTTACCCCATAAATTTATCGCTCGACTCGCGGGGAAGCAAAAGAACTGCGATAAAGCATATCCGAACACCCTCGAAGCTCGCACCTATCGGGGAGCACGGCGGGATGGAGACGTGGGTTTTTTTTACCTTTTTTAATATCAACGGATAGATTTGAGTGGATGATTTTTCAACTTTTTTTTCTTGGTTATTTTTCATTTTGTTTCTTTTGCTCAAATTTATTTTACAATTTTTGTAGTTCAGGACTCGATTTGGCGGAAATAGGAGCGATCATCTTTTTTAGACTTTTTTTTTCATCTGTACATTTGGCGCGGTTTTATTATTTTGTATAATTTTATATAATTCTTATGTAGATTTATGTAATTGGTTGTAACGTTTCCATGTGAACAAAAAGTTAAGTTGCCGGGGATTCGTTGAAGAATTTTTTTATTCGTTCACTTGTTGATAATATTTTGGAATTATTATTATGCGAGATCTATATTTTCAGCACCTTCCATGTGCTTGATTTTTTTAAAGATTTTTAACCCGTCGTGAAGTGTTCGCAATTCTCTCTCGACTTTTGAACCGCTAGTATAGAAAATTTCGAACACTTCTCGATGGGATAAAAATCTCAAAAAAATCAAGTGTGTGGGAGGTGCTGCAAAGTGTATGGGAGTGTTCTGTGAAATAATAATTCCAATTTGTCATCAACATCAAATTTTTATCTTTATTTTTATTTTTGCACATTTTTCCATGTAAAAAACAAGAAAAATCAAAATAAAGATAGAAATCTGAAAAAATTCATACGTATTCCGAAAAATGAACGAATCATTTTCATTAAAAAAAAAGTTGAGTTCCCGCATATTTTGATGAACAATTTTTTGTTCAATAATTTGTTAATGACATTTTGAAATTATTGTTATGCATTATTATAGGCACTTTTCAGTGCCTATAATAAGTATGAATTTTTTCAGATTTTTATAACATCGGGAAGTGTTTGCAATTCTTGCCCGAATTTCTCGAATTTAGGCGAAATGCTCTTCGCTCCCGAGCATCCCGGTTAATCGGGGTTCTACTGTACTAGAAAAATTAGGAAGGGGTAGAATTTTTTGCTTCGGGCGGAGAAGATCCGAGGAGACGAGCGCGGCCCGCGCGGGTGTTTTCCTAGCTCGTTCTCGGACGATTCGAAAGACTCGCGAGAGTTCCTCCCGCCGGTTGCTTCTGCAGTATCTCCGCGGCGGGGAGGGGGGGGGGGGGGGTTTGTAACGCGACACCTCGACTAGGACAGCCACGACTTCTCGAAACGAGCTTGGCTTCCATATTCATTCGTCCCTCCGTCTCTCGCACACTTACGAGAATACCCGGGACTCCGTCAAGGATCCATCCGAGATAATAATATTCATAACTCGCGGCGCGAGCTCAAGAGTTCGCGGAACGCGAGCTGCCGCGTTAGCGTTTCCACATACGGATCCGTTGTTCCTCTATCTCGGTACGCGAGCTCGAGAAATTATTGATTTATTGTCCATCGCCCCGGGACTGATCGACGTGGTCGGTAGTTTTTTTAAATTATATTACAGTATTTTATTTTATTACAGTCGATTCAACAGTCGAGACCGATATTTAGTTCGCACAAAAATGTGCAGCATATCGGAAAAAATTTAGGAACGATACTATTATTATTATTTTTATTTATTTATTTAGTAACGGGACTTCACGGGGAACGATGATTCTGTTTCTCTAACGAAATGTTGATAATTAATAATTTATTGTTGTGTCAGCAAAAATATTTGCTGCCACAGCATAATATTTTGTTGTCACCATGTTAAGCAGGTAAATGAGTTAGGGTGACAAAATTCTCGCTGTCCCAACAATTTATTTTTCTCTGTGTGGCGTTTTTAGAATGAAAATTCACGTCTACAGACAAAGTGTGGTTGCATCTAGTACATATGGAATACAGTGTATTCCAGTCAAAAGAAAATAGAATATCGAAACAAACCCAAGACCAGGTAATAATATTTACCCTGTCAATTTGACACTGTTCAATTGTAAATTTAATGAACTGGAACTGGAAACTACATCACAGTGCTAACCTTACTTACATTACTAACGGTAATCGAACATTAATGTACTTTTTAGTAAAATAAAAATACCAGATATAAAAGTGACAAATCTTTTGTCCGGAATTGACAAAAATGTTAAAGAAAAATTTTAGTGTAAAATTGCAACGCACATGTGTTTTGATATGTGTGTTGTGTGGATTTCGGGCAAATATTTTGCCTGACATTGACGGAAATGTAAAAAAAAATGTTTGTGTAAAATTGCATCGCACATGTGTTTTGACATGTATGTTGTGTGGATTTAGGGCAAATATTTTGCCTGAAATTGACAGAAATGTAAAAAAAAAAAAAATGTTTGTGTAAAATTGCAACTTACATGTGTTTTGAAATTCCACAACCAATGTATGTAAAAAAACCTTCCAATGCCGTTCATTAATTTTCAAACCATTTTTTTACCATGTACAATATCGTACCTTACTATTACGCATCCGTACCATACGTCTATATATACATATAGTAGTAGAACAGAAAAAAGGACATCGAGTCGAAGCGAGCGAGGGCCGGGAGGGAGGGGGGGGGGGGGGAGAGTGGAGAACGCGTGGATGGGCCTTGCCGAGGCCCTAGCGCATGTAACTCGACACCGGAGTCCCCGTCGGGCGGTCCCCGCGTCTCCACCTTCTTCTGCTGCTGTTCCTGTTGCTGCTGCCGCCGCCGCTGGCCTCCCGTGCTCGCCGCGGCCCGCTCGATCGGTCTCTCTCCCTCTCGGTGTTGTGTCCGGGCCGGGGCGAGCTGCCGACGGCGGTGGTGGCCGCGATCTTCTTCCCTCCGCAGCCACCCCGTCAGCGTTTTATTCCCCGAAGACAAGTACACCGGCAGCGGGTTTTTATACGCCACGGGCGAAACCGTGGATCGGCGGTGGTGCGCGCGCATGCAGCGCTGGCTCTGCCTCCCCCTCGTCGACGTCCTCGCTTCCTAAACTTAATCATAACCGTATTATCCCGGCAACAATGGGCTCCCGCGAGAGTGAAAAGCCGCCTCTAATCCGTCAGCGGTTCGTGGATGTCTTGCTTCGCCGCGATACTCGCACTCTCCTGGGTGGAGCAGCAAAAAAAGGATTCGGACGTCCAAGAAACATTTATTCGTTCGCGGGGTCCGAGTACTTTTTTATGTTGTTTTTACAATTTTTTTATTTTTATTTTTACAGTTTTTTAAAAAATTTTACCATTTTTTTTATTTTATTTTTTTATAAAAAAGATTTCTTAATTTGACGAGGAATATTATTCTGGAGGTTTACGCCTCTAATCCGTCAGCGGTTCGTGGAGGTCTTGCTTCGCCGCGATACTCGCACTGCTGGGTGGAGCAGGAAAAAAAGGATTCGGACGTCCAAGAAACATTTATTCGTTCGCGGGACCGAGCACTTTTTTATGTAATTTTTACTATTTTTTTTTATTTTTATTTTTTTTATGAAAAAGATTTGTTAATTTGACGAGGAATATTAATTTGGAGGTTTGCGTCTTTAATCTGTCAGCGGTTCGTGGATGTCTGGGTTCGAGTACTTTTCGTTGCCATTTTAACAACTTCTTTTTACAAGGCACCGTATTTTTCTAATAAAAAAAGATTGTATAATTTACGAGGAAAAGTATTTTGGAGATTCGTGGTTAAAAAATATTTGCTAAATGGTCGGACTTTTTATCCTACGTCTTGTTTCGGCGCGATACCGGGCCCGCGCAGAAAAAAAAAGTATACGAGTATTCAACAAACACTTGTTCGTACTCAGGTCCGAGTACTTTTCGTTGCCATTTTTACGATTTTTTTAATAATGTACCTTATTTTTTATTAAAAAAAAGATTCTAAAATTGACTAGAAAAATTATTTAGCCGGTTAGCGGTCCAGCAAGGTTTGCCGAATCCGCAGACCGTTTTTCATCCCGCGCGATCCTCATTGCGAGATTCCATCGCGCTCCTTCGAAAACCGTGTGTTTCAATTTTTTTTATTTTCTCCTCTAATAGCCCGAAACAATTAATTAAGATAGCGTCCGATCCGAGAGAGAAGGCTCGTCTCAAGGGCTAGGTTTTTATTTTTACGAGAACGTCCATCGAGATTCTCGGAGAATTTCTTTGGTCGTCACGAAATTCGCGTAAAACTCCGAGACTCCTCGTCGCCCTCATAGAACCCCGAGGCCGTACGCGCGCAAGAGTTAAGGCTAGAAAGACGCGGGGAGGGAAACGCGGGGGAGAGGGCGAGATTCACGCCGGTAAAACGTCGAGGTAGGAATTTAAATTTCACAAATTAGTCCGTCCATTACACCCCCGTTGCAATCGCGTTGTATAATCTGTGACCGGGCGGCCGCTCGTGCAGAGCGACTCGCCGGTTCGCCTATGCGGCCTTTATCTCGCTTCACCTGAAAAAAAAAATAAAAAAATAAAAAAAAGTAAAAAAGAAAGAACGGAAATAAAGGGTAGAGTTAAGATATAGCGAGAAAGCGAGGAGGAAGAGGAAAAGGGGTCCGCGAGAGGGAGAGGAAGAGAGGAAAGGAGCGGAGACGCGAGGAGGTTCCTGGAAAGCGTGGGTGCTCTGCTCTTCCAGGCAGCGGGGCCGCGAGCGGACAGGATCAGGATCTGGACCTCCACAAATCATAACGGGGCCCCGGCTCTCGAGCCCAAGATCCGAGAGGGAGATCCACCGGGCGATTCCTCTCCTCCCTCTTCGAGCGACATCTCCCCGGAACGACAAATTTGCCTCGGCGACGTGAGCCTCGCGTGCTCCACGCGTTTCGCGTACGTGGAGACGCGTATATACTGTCGTATTACATTATTTTAAAAACAGTACTATATATATATATAATATATATTTTGGAAAACTGTGGATTTGTTTGTTTGTTTGTTGGTCCCGCCCCATGACCCAATTATTGACCGCCCCATTGACCATTGGCAAAAAATTTTATATTCGATACATAGTGACGGATTGTTGATTAGCGATCAATGGTTGAGATATTAATTGTTGGTGGGAGGAAGTAGGATCTTTACTTTGTTTCTTTTATTAAGGACATGTGAAACGACTCAGTCGGTAACCAAAATCTGTAATGAATGCGATTCAGAGACCATAGACTTATCGGGAAAAAGCGAAGCATTAGGGGATTACCGCGTCCGATAATGCTTCCGTCTTATTCGAAACGTCACCCGGTTTTAAATGGCATTCATTCGAAAAATGCATCTATCTCTCTCGCACTCATATGTCACGTGGTACATCTTTCACATGGCCTTAAACAGACATCGTAACTACCTTATGGGTCCTCTTTAGCTACTACTAAGTCCCGGAGTGGCATTAATGGAACGGGTGGATTGCAAACTGTTGCAATTCTTCAATTAAAAAAAATTGATAAAAATATTAACTTTCACGCATTGGAACTGCGAGCGCGCGAGCCATAATAATCCGCTAGTATAGTATATATTTATTTTATAGGGCGCTGGGCCTCAGGAATAACGCAAAATCGACAAAAAAAAAACATTGATCGCGAGAGTAAAAAATTGATGGTGAAGATTTGTGGGACAAATTTTCATCCGAATGGACGATCAATGGGTTGATATAAATATTTATCTTATACAATTTGGTGCCTCAAGAAATGCAGCATCTCCACAGCTGAACCAGTTCTTTTTGCTTACCTCAATTTTATTCATAGCAAAAGTTGTTTTCACGCGTAAATGAAAAAACTAAAGAGATAAAAAGAATGACGAATATTTCGTCGTTAAATGCGTCAACGACTAAGACATCATTATTATAAGTCGTCTATTGCAGCGATGGTGCGTCGTGGATCTCAGACGGATTTTCTTACCACAAAAGCTGCGAGAAATAGGCGGTGCGCGCGCGGCAGGCTGCCGAGCGGAGTGACTGATGTCGCGGCTTAAAACGAATAAATAACACTGGCAGCCTATGCGGCTGCATAAATTAATTTCACTCGGTCGGATAATAAATATTCGACTCGAAATCACTCGGGGGGCCGCGGTCACTACCGGCCACCCCCGTGCCTTCCACCGTAAGCATAACACGACCGTACCGTATGAGCCTCCATATATGTATATGTATATGTATATGTATATGTATATGTATATGTATATGTATATGTATATGTATATGTATATGTATATGTATATGTATATGTATATGTGTATATGTATATGTATATGTATATGTATATGTATATGTATAATATACGTTTTGCCACCATCGCGGCGTTCATCCTCACTCGTAACTTACGTCGATAGGCCTGTAAACAATGGCACCAAAGCCCCCAACGAGTTTGTGTACAGCGAAGAGAGCTGTGAGGCCCTTCACGAGATCCCCCTTCGCGATACGTCGATAACGAGAGCTTATCTTTTGTATACGAGTACGGATACTGTACAGTGTAATGCGTAACGAGTGTGAGTTATACAGACCTCGCATAACCGCGTGCCATCTCGCCGTGTCGATTGAGTCGGTGTATCCATTTTCATTAATAGCTATAAACAGATGGAATATAAGTACCGTTGCTTTTACTTTTTGTTTTTTTTAATATCTAAATCGATTTTTTTGTAATCTTCGGTCGTTAAAATTTGTGTCGAATTTTTAAAAAATGAAAGTCTTCGAATTAAAAGTTTTTTTTGGGGTACTTTTAACTTTTCGGGGGAAAATTGGACCAATGGTGGTGTTTGTTTATTTTTTGGACATTGCATCATTCGTCGATGATGTGTGCCTATAAGCAGATGGAATTTAACTACTTTTACTTTTACTTTTTTTTTCTATAACTGCATCAGATTAAAAACATCTTCTATCGTTAAAATTTTAGTCGAATTTTTATCATGAAAAGTGTAGACTTCGAGAATCGTAGAATTTTAGGAGAGGTGATAGTTTTCAACTCTCCGAGGGAAAATTTCACAAGTAGCGAACAGACTTTTTATTGTTTTTTCAGTCATAGCATCATTGTTTAATGAAGTTTCTTGATTCAAATAATTAATTAACGGCCATTGAATACTACATATTTTTGATATTTTCATCAATGTTACCCAAAAACGTAAAAAACAATAACAACACTAATGCATCCCAAGGTCAATTTTCCAACCACACCTTCATCGATAAATTCTTTTACACAGGTGTTAAACAAAAAAAGTGTTAATCGCACATTTCTGCGATATTTTTGTACGACTCTCGGGCGGTTGAGAAAGAAAAATTGATTTTTTTTTAACTGCCAGAATTGATAAGAAACATTTCCAGATTAATTACGAATTTCAAACTTCGTAAGTCTAAAATAAAAAAAAAAAAAAAATATCCCATGAATTTGGTGAATTCCATCAACGACGCGGAACCCTCCGGCCGCGCAGACCCTTAATGATCCGAGTCAATCAGGATCCCCTTGTTGCCGCGATACCACCGTTGTATACATTTTGCGAAAGTCTCTCTGCGCGTACCCGGAGCGCGCGGCTCGCAACGCATCGCTTCATTATTATGTTTCGACGGGGTTGTTCGTCCGTTATTTGGCTCTCAGTTTCGCGACCTATTGTCGTCCCTCCCCCCTCCCCCCGCCCTTCCGGGCAGATGCACCGTGCCTCTCGTCGGAGCGCACACCGGGGAACGAGACTCGGTGCACGCGGCATCACGAACGGCGTTCACTTCATAACGCGTCACGCCCGAACGCACCGTAATTATTACCGCGTAATGGCCGCATTGTAACTTGTTATAAGTCCGGCAGGTACAAAACGGTACCGGCACATCCCCTCGTCGACGCCGGGAGAGCCCTCGCTTCCAGGCCGCTCCCCTCAAGTTGTAATTCAAAAGCGTGCCAATTTCTCACCCAATTCAACCAATTTACGACACCCCGAACCAAACTCTCACGACTCTTTCGCGGAACTCGACGAAAGTTTCTTCGGAATTTTTGAGGCTCCGAACTTGGTCAGGCAGGCGAGATGTCTTCCAGTCGACGATTTTGCGATTACCCTCGCTCGACGAATTTCCGTCTGATGTTGTTGTTTTATTTTTTTACTAAGTCCGAGTTGTAATTCAAAAGTGTTCTAATTTCTCGCCCAGTTCAAGCAATTTCTTCACCCCAAACCAAATTCTCACGACTTTTTCGCGGACGTTATCAAAAAGTGTCTTCGACTTTTTTAAGGCTTTGTGAACCTGGTGAGGGAGACGAGGTGGGCCATTTTTACCGTTTTTCGCGTTTTCGAAATAACGATTTTGCGATTATCCTTCATTCAACGAATTTCAATGCAGATTTTGATAATCGACTTATTTCCTTTTCACTCTGTCCGTCTGATTTTCTTGTAGTTCTTGTTTAAGTGAGTCCGAGTTATAATTCAAAAGCAATACTCTCACGACTTTTTCGTGGAACTTAACAAAAAATGTCCCCGTAATTTGTAAGCTTCCGAATCCGGGAAAGAGTGGGGGCAAATTTTTAGGGTCTTCGAGTCGATGATTTTTCAATTATCCTTCCCTCAACGAAATTCAACGAGGATTTGTACAGAGACTAAAGAGTACTCGCTACTCTCGCTTTTTTCCCTTTCGGCTGATTTTGTTGTTGTCTTTTTTTTAGCGAGTCCGAGTTTTACTTCAAAAGCGTGCCAATTTTTCTCGCCCTACTCAAGAAAATCACCTCGAACCAAACCTACTCTTTCGTGGTACTTAAAAAAAAGACTCTTCAAACCTATGGTAAAAGCCTCCGAAACTGTGGAAGACCAAATGGGGTGAGGGAAATTTTCCGCTCTTTTGCCTCTCCGACTCGACGATTTTACGATTATCCTCCGCTCAACGACTTTCAATACCGATATGCACGGAGACTAACTGTACCCAGAAAAAAAAATGTATTCGACAGCCACCGTTTATTACGATTAAGTAAAATATTTATTCGATTTAAATAAGTATTTATTTTAATTAAGTAAATAGTCACTTAAATGAAATAAATATTCATTTAAATCAAATAAATAGTAGTAGTAGTAAAAGGTATTTATTGACAGTAACATTTTATCATTACAGCTCCGATACATCTCTCAATTTATTAACTTATTTATTATTCTAAAACTG